>JADDOH010003131.1:0-175079 GCA_016648135.1 Agrypnia vestita | reverse complement strand
TTGTATTTGATTATTGATAATAATATTTTGTGTATTTTGGGAGAAAATGCCCACCCGTTCGAAGGGATCTTTTCGTGTCGGCACGTGACGTATATTGTGTGAGTGGCATGTGGTATGCGTGTGATGATTCAGCAGAAGCAGAATGGTGAATAAATACAGGACGTTAATTATAAACACGATTAAATGTTTTATTGGCAACAATTTACAGATGTAGCACAGAAATATTACAGAAGTAGCACAGAAATATTACACGCGAGAGCTACGGCAGTCGGCCACAGAGTGGATGTATCTATCGACGACCGGGACCTGGTTAGCCGCATTGAGTTCCTGATTGGTGGTTGTCGCTCGATGCGTGCGGCTAGATTCGAGACGGTTCTGGATCACCACAAGTTTCTAAATAATATTTTTAGTCCTGTTTTTATAGGATGTGTATATTATTTTTGTTGAATGTGTGGTTGTTTTCTATAATGTGGTGAGCATATTCATCTTAGATATTCCCTTCATCTTCCACTGGACCCGCTACCCATACACCAGATATCCACTCTCACATACTTCAGTCTACACTAATCTGGAAAGAAAACGGAGGTTTCCGAACATTATATTATTTTAAAATAAAACCATGGGGAAAAAAAGAAAAATTAAAAAATAGAAAAATAGATTTCCACAAAGTAAACGGCATTGCAATATTTATTTTGATGTTTGTTTTTAGAAGAAATTCGAGGGTGAATAAAGTTCTGTCTATCTGATTTTGTCGATGTTTCTTTTCTTATCAAACGATTTCCATATTTGTTAATCCAAAATACACATAGAAATCGTTTATAAATAAAAGAAATTCTGACAAAATCGGATTGACAGAACTTTCATTTGCTCTCCTGTAAAGTTCGAAATAACCACAAACGCCCTTTTGGATTTCTACCCTCGACATCATTTGAACTGTTTTTGAAATAAGCAATATACTTTATTGCAAATATCATAATATGTATGTATGGTGTATGTATTTAAGAGTCCCTTAACATTACGTCGCCTCTTTAAATGCCGACAACTGTGTACTTTTCCCTACGTTAAAATATTCTATCTCCCTCATTCTTGAATGGACGAATGATATATTTTAAGAGCGAGATGGTTTTGTAATACTTTACTGCGTCGTCGTTGGCTCGATCTTAGCAAAGGCCATAAGTTAAATGAACCTTTTTTCGTGCCATTAGCCGCTGTGGAAGTACCCAAAAAATTAATGTGACATATTTTTGAGGTCTTAAAAAACGAAATGTATTTTGGGCCTCCTAATAAATTGTGCGAAGGAAAGAAAGATACAACAAGCATAGGCTTCTAGTTCACATATTTTATGCAAATTTAAAATCCTTATAAATACCCTTTTTTTGGCTTGAATAATCCATTTTATTCTGTTTTTTGTTACGCGAGGGCTCCACGAACATCCAGTTAGTGAGGAGTCCACGAGTGGATTAAGAAAATTTTAGCATTCGGCAAGTCCCCAAATCCGCGCTCTTTGCAATGTAAAATTTCCTTATTTTTTCCACTTGTTTTATAATTTTATTTTTTAATAAACAGACTGTCAACCGGTCACTCTGTTATGACGGTAAATAATAGTCCTAGTGTGACATTATAATACATAGTAAAAATAAATGTCTACTTTACTCATAATTTTATTCAGGGTAAATTTTTATTGTAGCGGAAGTTGCGCACGCAGCATGCAGCAGAAAATGTATCGGAAATGCGATACCAGAACTAATGACGCCATATTAATTCTTTCCAGCTGTCAGATTTTGTTTACATGCAAGTTCACAAATTTAGATCGTTTTTTAAGAAAGTTTTTGTTTGCCCCCTACCCTTTCACTGGACTTGAAACCTAAACACTAGACAGACTTTGATCTACACTCACCTGACGAAGGAAATGGACGTTTATGAAACGCGAGGTAGATATATTCTCAAATAAAACTAATGGAGAAGTAAAAAAAAAAGTGTTTTTATTCATAATTATAAAAAAAATATAGTAACGGGGTGTAACAGAACTAGTTCACAATATTTTGCAGGTAGGTTTTTGCCTTGATAATGAGTCGAAAATATTCAAGCAACCGTGACCTAATATCAATAGTTAAGGAGACATGCGATGTCAAAATTGTCATTTTTTTCCCAATATTTCTGACTTATTTTTTGTAAAACGTTAGAAGATCATTACGGTAACCTACATCTAAGATGAAAATTTCATTATCTTTAACACAAGTAAAATAAAATATTGTAAACCTGGCAATTTTTTCAGGGTTTTAATTATTTTATTTAGCTTTTATTGAAACATGTATTTTTCGTAATCGATATGTAAAAATAAGTCAGAAATATTGAAAAAAAAATAATGCGATTTTAATTTTCCATAACTCTATAACTGTTGATATTAGGTCATGGTTGCTTGAACATTTTCGACACATAATCAAGGTAGGAATCTACCTGTAAAGTATTGTGGACTAGTTCTGTTACACATCTCTTTCCAAATAATAAATATAAAATAAATAAAAGTACATGAAACTGATATTAAATATTTATGGAAATATTATGAATACTAACACTATTTAGGGATAAGTTGGGTAGGTACGCGTGTCATACACCCGACAGTCAGAATTTGGTTCGCGGAACTATGGCAGTTAAGTGCTTTGAAGGCAAACATGAATATGTATGTTTTAAGTGTAATTTATCACAACAAAGCTTTTACCAAAATGAAATTTGTTTCTGTAATGTTGGTAATGCATAAGAGTAATTCACGCTTGTTTTCATTATGGAGAAGCTAGTTAGCCCGCGAAACTCATGCGCCGAATATTTTTACATACATTAATATACTGCGAGGGATAATGAATAATTAAGTATTATAGAAACACTGGGAACCACCACCAAAACCTGTTAAAGTATGATATATTTATTATATTGATATCGACACATACACCGATTGTATTATATGGCAGAGAAATAAACAATATAATACGGCAGAAGAAAACCTAGCGGATATCTTAGAGATCAAAGAATATGTTTGCGAGTTCCATCCCGAGTAACCAGAAATTACGCAGGGTTTGCCTTGGAAGCTGCGACAACTAATTACTTTTTTTAATTCACCACTTCAAAGGCTTCCCAGACTTGTTAACAGATTTGAACAGTTAGACGTTTTTTCCACAAATTTAAATAAATTCAAACATACAATTCGCAATATTCTTAATCAACAATGAACTTTCCTCTATGTCTAAAAATAATCCTCAAATATATGTAATTATCACTCTTTTCTTGTATTCTTATCCTATAAAAAAAAAATTCTTAATTTACATTTCTGTAATTATCGCTAATCCTATAAAAAATATGATGTATTTATAGATTTATGAAATTATGGATTCTGTGTTTAAGTTTAGTTGTAGAGCTCTTTTTATATTTCTGTTATTATGTCATTTTATATTTCTTTATATGACTTTTTTTTATTTTCTTTTCATATTTCTCATTACCGACATGTATTACCCAATGTTTATGTAAATGCTCTGATGGGCGTATATATACTGAAATAAAAAATAAATATGTTCTAAATACTGGGCCTAGCAAATTCAAATGGCCATCAACGGCGATGTCTATGGAGAACGCTGGTTGAGAGATGGAGCGGCATAGGAAGCCTCTATTCCTCTCCCTTGCTTCGACGAGTAAACACGTTTCATATCTATTCTCTTTGTATAAGTTAACTTTTGTCGTGTAATGATAACTCTTAATTGCTTGATGTAAGTGAAATGTGAAATAAGTTAAATAGAATCTCTACGACACCTCAATCTCCTTTCACGAGTGACTATGATACGTAATAACAATACATAACACACACACATACACACAGACACACACACACACACACACACACACACACACAAAGCGTTATCGCGAGGTAGGATGTGAATTCACAACTAGGGGAAGAAAGATGACAATGCTGAAGATGAGGTACTGATGAGAATGCAAAGACCCTCAATAGATCGTATTATGATGTTGATCATCGTCTTTTCTCACAACCATCAGGGTGTGCCAAGGGTCAGATTCTGGGAAGTAGATCTTATCGGCATCATATATGTCAAGTATGCAGATCAAGATGAATTACTAACATAGCTGTGGTAAATTTTCCAGAAAAGTTTTGTAAAAATCTAAAAACATTCTGGAAGTATATGTCCGCATAATCTCTTGTATACATTATTAATATAATGAATTAGAGCATGTGGGTATTACATAATGAATGTAGCAATGTGGCAGCAATAAAGCAGTGTTGTATATCTATCAAAAAATACTGACATATTATCTTCCATGCCTTTTTTGATAAGAAAATATGGTGGGACAAACATCTTGTATAGCAAGATCTAGTATTTGTTGAGACTTATTATATACGTACTAGCTTTAACCCGTCAAATTGAAGTACTTTTGCTATATGATTTGGCCGCTAGTTAAGGAAGAGAGAATAGCGCCACCTACCTTAGCGTTTGTGGCATACATCGTTAAAAATAGATTTTTTTGCTTTCATCATTATTTGCGCCATCTGGTAAATTTAGTGACTGTCATATTTTTTATACACGACGGTATATATGCCGTCGGGTGTAGATAATTGCATTTTCTAATATCTATCAATTTAATGTTGCGCAACAAATCCTAAAACCCTTCGAGTAATACTCGCTAGGCGACACTAGGATAAATAAATCCATTTTATATATATTCAAGAACACATTCTTATTTGTGAAGTTGCAATTTTTTTAGAACGAAGTTCTGTGAAATTTAAAACCAAATTAATTAATTAATTAGAAAGACATATAAAAAAATCTAATCCATGAAAAAATATTTGGCTACTACCGAGATTCGAACCACGGATCTCCTTTCCGGGGCCGGCGAACTTTGTTCTGAAAAAATTGCAACTTCACAAATAAGAATGTGTTCTTGAATATAATAAATGTATGTTGTATCAAATGTATCAAAAATCCAAAAATAAATATGAAATAAACGGTTAATTCTGGCGTCCATCTAGCGGTAGTATTGCAAAGTAATTTGTAACTCCCTATCAGAAAAAGTGGATTGCTCTAAAAAATGGTCAAGTCCTTACATATAAGGTCGATATATTCACGGAAATATACAAGGCTTCTATAGCTTAATTGGATAAAGCGCCGGCCCCGGAAAGGAGGAGGGAGATCCGTGGTTCGAACCCTGGTAGTAGCCAAACCATTTTATTTAGTTTATGTTAACCAAATATTTTATAGACAGATAGATTTTTCTGTATGTCTTTGTATAGATTCATCTAATTTGTTTTTAAAAACACAAAAATATATTTTAAAATTTAATTTACGCAATAAAATGTGTTTTCAAAAAATACGTAATGTATTATTGTAAAACTCCACTGAAGGATAAATAATATTCTACGGTATGGCACGGTATCCAGGAATGACCGCAATCAGCAGTAATGGTAGGTGGCTCGGGAACTGGAACCTACTTTTGTTTTTTTTCCTCCTCCCTCGCAGATTCCTGCCCTCTTTACCCCCCCCCAATGGCGCTCGAGGTCTCAACAAAAGATGGCGGAAGCTGCAAGAAATTCTCACTCCGGTGACAGGCAATTACTTGCGATGGCGGCAAAATATATAACAGGGCTTTGTGTCGGACGCCATTCCGTTATTAAACTTGGATTAAAAACTATTCGCTTTGTCAACGGAGCTCGAGATTATCGCTGTGGAATGATCGCTGCGGACAAAAATCATTATTCAAACGGGCTACGGAATTCCATTTTCCAGCTCCGTTCCCGCCTCACAACATCCTTAAGAAGTAAATAAAAAAATATTGAAGACATTATTTTATATTTTTTCAATTGACTCAGCAACATTCTAGATTGACATTTTTAATTAAAAATATTGATTGTATCAAAGAGTTAAGGTTGTTATTACGGTCGTTAGACATATTTAACTGTAATTTCGGATATTTTATACGCACCGTATGTACTACCGAGAAGCGAATCTCGACGTTTCGTTGGATACTTATCCAACGTCATCAGGGGGACGACCTTTACCCGCGGAGGTGGAGGTCGGACTGATTAAAGGTGCTGCTTTCTAGGGCGTAAATTGTATGCACTTTGTTGTGGAATGTTCTCTTCTTCTACAATAGAGGTCGCCAGTGTGCAATATGTGCTAGTTACGTCGGCGGATTTTACTGCGACTTCTCTCAAGGGTTGAATCAGTGTCGTTAGAACAGGGCGCCAAATACTTGATAGTTTGTAACTGTCATCTCTATTGAAATTGGGATGTTTGTATATTTCAATGGACTCCCTCACTAATCTGGGTATAAGGTACGGTTCTGTTGATAAGATTTTTGCCTTGTCAAATCTGATGAAGTGACAGAGATTCCCTTTGGATGCATGTTCGCAGATTGCCGATGCATTGGAGTTGTTGTTTTTAATTGCTCCAATGTGTTCCTTCAATTGTGTAGCGATATTGCGTTTGGTTTGTCCTATGTAGAAAGCTCCACAATCGCATGACACTCTGTATACTTCGCTATACTATAGATTCGCTTCTCGGTAATACATACTGTGCGCATAAAATATCCGAAATTACAGTTAAATTGATTGTATTATTTGTATAAGTGTATATCTACTTATATTATTTGATTAATTACACCTACATGTTTCAGAAATACCTTTCCATCGTCAGGGTGTTATATTTATGTCAAAATATCATAAAGAATAATGTATTTTGTTTTTCTAAATTATTTGAAAATTTATTTTTAAATATTATTACTGAAGTTCTTGATTACTCGCAATTATTGAATTTTTTTTAGAATTGGGCTAGTAGTTAAATTTAATTGATTATTAATAATATTTTGTTAACTATTACATGCTTTACTAATTTCTAATGATTATAAATTATTCAATTTCAGACCAAAATTATTTATGTGTAAAATAGAAAGTCCTAAATTTTTATCAATACCATGATCATTTTCTAAATTAATTATTCATTATTTTATACGCTTTATTATTATACATTCGTAGTAGATTTTTTGACATCATCCATGCAGCACATCACCCATACAAATATTCAATACGTTATTTTAAAGTTTAAAACAAATTTTCGAACAGCACGTCCTTCAGTATTTTCTGTGGCTCTTATGATATCCATTTAATGTAAGTGAAGTAATTTTTTAATTAAAGTTTGTAAATTTAAATTGAAATAATGACCAAATTATGACGAAAATAAACATCACTGATATAATAATATATAGTCATCAACTTTGCGTAAATTTTAAAAGATTCAGAGCTCTAGCTACTCGGGAAGCTGGTAAAAATCAATTACAAGATTCCACCACAAAAAAAAACAGACAAAGATCGTTAAACTAAAGCATGTAGAAAACACAAAAGAACTAGGTATAGTGATAAAAGAACTACACGAGGCTTCGAGCAGTCAGTCTTAAGATGAATATACAGAAAATAATAATTTTGAGTCCAGATTACAAAATCATTACAATCAATAACAATAATATTGAAATAATAGATGAATATATATACCTGGAACACAAGATAAAAATGAACAAAGAAAATCAAATAGCAGAATTGCCAAGACGAATAGTAAAGAACTGGGCTGTTTTTGGCAAACTCAAACATATTTTCGAGAATAAAGCCTTTGAATTGTCCCAATTAGCCTAAAAAGAAAAGCCTTTGAATCGTGCATACTGCCAGTGTTGACGTATAGAGTGGAGATAATGGCTCCTACCAAGAAAGGCGTAGAAAAGCTCAAATGCACGCAATGATCCGTGGAGAGATCCATGCTTGGAGTAAGCCCAAGAGATATAAATGATGAAATTAGGCGCAGAACTAGAGTAGTGGATATCATGGATGGTGTAGTTTAAAAAAAGCTAAAATGGCAATGGGCAGGGCATGTTACAAGGCAGGATGCTACGAGATGGACTCCCAGAGTTCTGAAGCGGAGACCTCGTGAGAATAAAAGAGGCGTCGGAAGACCTTGTGATGAATCACCTGTTTCTATAGATTTTTTTTTTTATTATTTTTATTTTAAACTCTAAGATGATTTAAATGCTACGCGGGAAAAATTGAGCTAAGCCCACCTGGCGGAGTATTGGGAGGGAGTTAGTAGCGATTGATCGGATATAGGTTACGGGCAGTTACTAATCAATTCTTATAAATCATATTAATCTTGTGGTAAAGCCGTGTTTGGTACAAATGGTTGACGATCGATGCGGTCCGAGCGGTCCACATGTGCTTCCCATAAAAAAATGCTGAACATGGTTTTCAGAGATTTAGGTCGCGGTTATTGCAGTTTAAGCCGTTAAAAAACCGATTAACGTCTACTCTAAGGTGACGATGATATTGACAGTTCCACGAGGTTTCTGAATTATTGACTTTTTTGCTGGGTTTTTGAAACCGTTTAAGTGTCATTAATCGTGGTCTCGAGTGGATTGCCGCCCAAGAGAGATAGCAGAATATGAGCAAAAGTAAGGAAGGCAGGTCTAATCGGGGGATCGCGAGAGGAAAACGCCCCATAAATAATTTATAGGAATTGGCCGTGAAGCACGGATTAAAACGTATACGATGTACCAGAGGGGTGACCTTAACTGAGCGGATAATGATTTAATTTCGTTTCGCGGGAGTCGGATAACATAGGCAGATAGGAAAGTTAACTATAATTCCATTATATTTATCTGTAGACTAACGCTCTGTCGAGAAGCGAATAATGATTCATTTTCGTTTCGCGGGAGTCGAATAACGTAGGCGGATAGAAAGTTAACTATAATTCTATTATATTTATCTGTAGACTAACGCTCTTCAGGCTTTTACAACAGATAGGTAATTGCGCAATGACGGTATATACAGTTAGGAAAGAGATAACGATAACGTGTAAGCATATTAATGGCACGACAAGAAAATAATATACTCAAATATAGATACAATATATTAACTATGTAATCACTACAAACCTGTCCGACGTTAGCGTAGTTTCAACAGGACGGGTAACGTGTATACGATTGGCTATTCTAGCTCAGATTTCGCCGGGTTTGGTAGTAATAACCCACAAAACATAATTGAACAAGTGTATCCAGATAAGAATATTGTAAATAAAATAATATGAATTTGCGGCCTATATACACATGAAATAAAAGGATAAAGCGTATGGGGGTCTTATAGATGGATGGATAAATGAAACAAATATATATAGGAGTAAATGCAAGTAAAAAGCAAGCATATAAGTACCAAAACATAGGAGAACATAGTGTGATAGAAATTCGAAGACGGGAGGAACAATAATGTGAAGTGGAACGGATATAGCAAGAGCATGTAATAATGATAAACGTACAAATACAGACAACTACTTGAGACCGATTCGACAGATACTAGCAATCTTTCAACACACCTCTAAGAACATGGTGAGTGGTATATAGTTATCAGCGGAGGCGTCCAGTACCTTGGCAATAAATAAGCACTGAATTAATCCGACGCCTTGCCTGCGGCACTGGAGGTTTATTTACTTATTTGTTTTATTTATTTTCATTTATTGGGTTTCTTACAGCCATATAATTAATCAATCTTTGAAGAAAAGACAATAATTGATGCACAGAGTTTTGGGCCAATTACGCGAAAACACATACACACAATCGATAAAAGAATAATAAAAACATGTCCAATAGTGGGTTGTGTGAGTGTGTATCTGTGTGTTTATTTATTTATTTATTTATTTTGTTTTTGGAAAAAAATTAAAAGCAAAACGATCTTAAAAATCTTCCACTGAATTTAAAAATTTAATTTAACTTACCTTAATAGTTTATTGTGTTATAGCGAATAGTACTCTTCCAGTATTATATTGTTCGAGAATATTCACTGTCTATGTAACATAGTTATTTTGTGGATCAATCTTACTGCCAATAAAAATAATAATAAATGTTTACAAATTATGTTTAAATTCCGCAACGGAGGGAGCTAATACGTCCCTGTGCGCGGAGAGTCGCGGCCAAAAGACAGGATTCATTGGATGATTCACGAGAAAAGATCGCCCAACATTAATTTAAAATTAGGTATAGTACCTTTGGATGATTGTTATATCTAGGTATGCAGTGTGCACGTGGTGAATATATGGAAATTGATCCCATGATATATCGGCCAAGAAACGTTAAATTTCCGATAAAGACGAGTGGAAATACGAGGGAACGGGGCATAATAATGGTAGATAATGAAGAAACATCAACTATGATTAGGGGAGTACCCGATAGATTGTAGTTACGGTTGATCAAACGACAATATGGACTGAACTTAGAAATTAAATATTAAAAATTAATTATCGCGCTTGTGAAGCGAGTTCAATTCGTCCGAAGCCACTGAGTCCGTCCCAAAACGGGCACGGGGACGGAGACAGAGACGGCAACAGGAGGTGGGATCAACTGACATATCCGAGTGGAGATATGGTTTTTTTTTGCCAAATTGATTCTTAGGAACAAAGAATTTGGTTTCAAGAGAAGTAGGATATTGAAAATCCTGGAAACACACGACTTAGGACCTTTGGCTGCTAGGGGGGGTTTAAAATGTCAAGACACAGCAGAAATCAGGGAGTTGGTGTGAAGCGTCTACGGGACGTGAAATCCGCGTCGGTTGTTTTTTTGAGTGAAAGTGACCGTCGACTTAGAGTGTCCAGTGGTGATAGTGAAAATTATAGTGAAAGTGGTGTGCGGGTAAATATACTCTTCGACATTGCTCACGTTAAAGGAAAAGGGGGGTACGGGTTTGATTTTATTTTATAAAGGGTAATTAATTTGGCATATTAGAACTTCGGAAATTACTGCGCTTTATTAAGTTGATTAGTCCGGCATATATAGAACTGATATTTGCAGATCTCCGGAAACTAGCTGTGCGTTATAAAGATACCTATTTTATGCTAAACACGCGGGAAATTGTTAATAAATCTTGTAAAAATACCTATCTTATGCTTAATACGCGAGGTCCTGTTAAAAGAGTTTTAACTCAGAGTACGGGATTGATTTTATTTTATAAAGGTAATTAATCTGGCATATCGGAACTTCGGAAATCACTATGTTCTATAAAGTTAATTATTTTTGTCGTCTTACTAGGTTCACAGAATAATATTCGCAGAATTTCAGGAAAAGGTAGAGTTCAAATTTAGTTAAATTTTCGGTCTACTAAGTATAGTATTGGCGGATCTCTGGAAACTAGCTGTGCGTTATAAAGATACCTATTTTACGCTAATCACGCGGGAAGCTGTTAAAAGATAAAGGAGTTGTTACTAACAGATTCGATTTTAAATAAGTCTTATAAAATACCTATCTTTGCTAAATACGCGAGGTCTCATTTTAATTTTTACATTTGTAAGGCATATAATATTTCGTTATATGAAATGTTTCGATTAGACCGGGTTTATTTTAGTTATTGAAAGGATATTTAGTTTATTTTAATAATTTCTCTTGTTTATGTTTAATAGTAAGAGTCCGTTAAAATTATAGCGAATAAATTCTGGGATTAAAATACGTTTAGTGAAAAATATATAGCTGATCTCGCGGGGTATCAGGTTCAGCCCATAATAATCTAGATTTTCATTTCGTTTAAAATTATATAGAGTAATTCCGTGAGAATCGGGGTTTATTTACAATTTTACAGATGTATGAGATTTCATTATTCTAAAAAATTATATAAAATAGTTTCGTGGGGGTCGGGGTTTATTTGCGGTTTTACAGAAGTACAAGTTTCACTATTTTATAAAGTATATAAAATTGCTTCCGTTCGGCCCGGGTTATCTTGTATTATATAGGAAAACATAGGTCCCGCGCTATTGGGGAAAGTTCGGGAAGTTGTAAAAAGAAAAAGGGAGTTGTTACTAACAGATTCGATTTTAAATAAGTCTTATAAAAATACCTATCTTTTGCCAAATACGCGAGGTCTCATTTTAATTTTACATTTGTAAGGCATATAATATTTCGTTATATGAAATGTTTCGATTAGACCGGATTTATTTTAGTTATTGAAAGAATATTTAGTTATTTTAATAATCTTTTGTTTATGTTTAATATTAAGAGTCCGTTAAAATTATAGCGAATAAATTCAGGGATTAAAAAAAAAATACGTCATGATTTAGCCTATAATAATCTAGATTTTCATTTCGTTTAAAATTATGGAGATCGGGGTTTATTTACAATTTCACAGCTGTATAAGATTTCATTATTCTAAAAAATTATATAAAATAATCTCGTGAGGGTCGGGGTTTATTTACGGTTTTACAGATGTACAAGTCTCACCATTTTATAAAGTATATAAAATTGCTTTCGTTCGGCCCGGGTTATCTTATATTATATAGAAAAACATAGGTCCCGCGTTATTAAAACATATAAAACCGTTTCATGTGGCCGGGATTATTACGCGCGTTGGGGAAAGTCTATAAGGTAAAAAAATATGTTTAATTTGATTCGGGTATTTTATATTTTATGAAAGATATTTGCCTCGCGGACTTAAACTATGAAAAAATGTTTCAATTAGTTCTGGTTATACTTTAGGAGTGATGTAAACTTCGCGGTTGTATAATTTGGGGTACTTCGTATTGTACGAAAACGTAAATCTCGCGTATAAAAACGCGTATAAAAAAAAACGTATATCATGTATTCAAACATATAAAAACTTCTAGTACATTGTTTCGATAGACCGGGGTTGTATTATACTTATAAAGATGTTGTAGGGCCTCGTTATATTGAAAATATATATAAACCGCCTGGGGCCGGGTCTTCTTATTTATAAACTATATAAGATTTCGTTACATTTAGTTATATAAAATGCTATCGTTCGGGAATTCGCGTTTCATTTTAAGCATGTATAAATATAGGGTCCCGTTTTAAACAATGTTAGTGTTTCGTTTAGAATTCGCGCCTTCATTTAGTAAATATGAAACATGTAGATTTCAATTGGAACTATTTTAAAATGTTTCGTTTAGAAATTCGCGTCTTGTATTATAAATGTGGAAATTATAGTATTCGTTTCGAGCTAAAACGTGTGAACATAGAAACACTACAGTTTTGACCGCTAATTTGTTTACTATGCCTAGGACATTCTTGCGGAGTATTAGACTTGATGGTAAAATTTAAACTCTTACTCTGTTTAAAATATACGTAGTGCCTCCGCCTAGATTGGCTTCGCGATATACTTTATGAAATTTGTAAGTCCCGCTGTCCTAAAATTATATAAAATTACCTTCGTTTAGATCGGGTTATATCATATTCCTCGTGGAACGCGTAAACCTCGTTGTCCTGAAACTAAATAAGGATGTTCCATCTAGACCGGATTCATTTTACATTTTAGGAAGAATATAAATCCCGCGTCTTTCACTACATAAAATGGATTTGGTAAGATTGGGGTTGTTTATACTTGTAGAAATTACAGAATCCCGTTATTCCTAAACTATATTAAAATGATAAATAATATTAAAATGATTTAAACTATATTAAAATTTGCCGGAGGGTGGATATCAAATATTCGAGATGATAATGAAATTATATTAAGAATAAAATAATTTTACTATCAATGCACAAACTTGGCAATGAACTACCTACATATGTCGACATTTTAAATCCATCTCTCTCAAAATTTAAAAAATCATTATATGATCATTTCTTTTCAAAATATTAAATTTTATATAATGTCTTAAATTTTTTATATATATAGCTGGCTATTCAAATTTAATATTGCTATATTATCGGTGAGTAAAAATTTCTGAGATCACTACTTTACACTTTTCTGCACATATACCTTTTTACATATATGTCTAACCTCATTATGTTTAAACTATGTATATATACTTTTTTACATTTATACCCTTTATTTTTCTTTCACATTTAATCGTTTGTTGTATTTTAATTATGTATAAACCTGCTACTTTACACTTTTTGCATATATACCTTTTTTACATATATGTCTAACCTCATTATGTTTAAACTATGTATATATATACCTTTTTACATTTATACCTTTTATTTTTCTTTTACATTTAATCGTTTGTTGTATTTTAATTATGTATAAACCTGCTACTTTACACCTTTTTGCATATATACTTTTTACATACATGTCTAACCTCATTATTTTTAAACTATGTATATATACTTTTTTACATTTATACCCTTTATTTTTCTTTTACATTTAATCGTTTGTTGTATTTTAATTATGTATAAACCTGTTGTAAAAGGCTATTAAGCCGTGTAATTAATTAATAATAATAATAATAATAATAATAATAATAATAATAATAATAATAATAATAATAATAATAATAATAATAATAATAATAAGAATAAAACTAAATCGGCGGACCCTAAAAGTAATATGTATTGACCTTATAAAGATGTAGACTAGTGGGGTTTTATTATAGAAGCAATCAATTCTTTAACAACAACAAGTGGACAAGTGGTTGCTTCATGGGTTTGTTAAAACTTATAAATGGATGGAATCCTAGATTCAAAGCTTAATCCCGGTATTTCGGATAAATATAAGAATTTGTAACATCGGAAAATAACGGGTAACGGGTTTTATGAAAAATATCGGTGCGTATAATCATTAGAGTATGATCATTAGAATTGGAGTCTAGTCTCGATGACCCGGGAAGTACGGATACGTAAGACGGAAATAAGGACTATGTTGCAGTATTATTAAGATATATAAATACTTACAATTGTCGAGCTAGAGTCTAATTCCGGTATCCCGAGGAATATAAATTCAAAGAAAGGGAAATAATGTCTAGTTTCGGTTTGGTTAGAGTATATACACCGTATAGTTACAGAGGCTGGATACTAAGCCCCAGCTACGGAAACTTAAAAACGCGTGATGGCAGGATCAAAGGTTAGGTCGCGAACTATAGTTAATTAGGGGCCTGTGAATCGTGTGCGCGTGCGAGGCAAGTGTTCGCAATCCTTAGGTATAAAGTGAGGTACTTAAAGTGAAACTACGAAGCACTGGAATGGATATAATCGGCGGCAGATGGGTAAGTCATGTCATCCTCTTTCCGTTTTGAGATTATAACGATATATAAGGGTGGCGCACGATTAAGAAGAATGGTCTCGGGTTCGATACCCCAGACAGAGACGGAAGAAGCGCCGACAGTGAAAGCCAACCCCTGTACCGTAAACTTTAAATATTATTTTATCCACAGGTGTTTGTTTGCATGTTGGATCCGTACTGACCATAATAGGGGCGAATTAATTCGCCAAATAACCCTTCTCTGCATGTGTGTGAACTTCCAGGGATCGCGCGGCCCGTGTGCTCGACGCCGAACTTAATTATTCATCTCTATTTATTTATTTAATTGATGATTCATTAAATAATTAGGTATCTATTTGTCTATTCATATGCCGCGTCCCAGTTATATATAGTCAGGCGGCGTTTCGATAGCATCATCATCGGCCCGTGTGCTCGACGCCGAACTTAACTATTAATTTCTATTTATTTATTTAATTGATGATCCATTAATTAATTAGGTATTTATTTGTCTCTTCATATGCCGCGTCCCAGTTATATATAGTCAGGCGGCGTTTCGATAGCATCATCATCGGCCCGTGTGCTCGACGCCGAACTTAATTATTCATTTCTATTTATTTATTTAATTGATGATTCATTAATTAATTAGGTATTTATTTGTCTATTCATACGCCGCGTCCCAGTTATACATAGTCAGGCGGCGCTTCGATAGCATCATCATCATCACCATCACCAGCAGTGTCCCAGTTATATATTGTCAGGAGACGTTTCAATAGTACCATCATCATCATCTTCATTAGCGGTGTTCCAGTCATATATAGTCAGGAGGCTTTCCGATAGTATCATCACCATCATTAGCAGTGTCCCAGTTGTATATCGTCAGGAGACGTTTCAATAGTATCATCATCATCATCTTCATTAGCGGTGTTCCAGTCACATATCGTCAGGAGGTGTTTCAATAGTATTATCATCATCATCTTCATTAGCGGTGTTCCAGTCATATATAGTCAGGAGGCGTTCCGATAGTATCATCATCATCATTAGCAGTGTCCCAGTTGTATATCGTCAGGAGACGTTTCAATAGTATCATCATCATCATCTTCATTAGCGGTGTTCCAGTCACATATAGTCAGGAGGCGTTCCGATAGTATCATCACCATCATTAGCAGTGTCCCAGTTGTATATCGTCAGGAGACGTTTCAATAGTATCATCATCATCATCTTCATTAGCGGTGTTCCAGTCACATATAGTCAGGAGGCGTTCTGATAGTATCATCATCATCACTATCGGTGTTCCAGATATATATCGTCGGGAGGCGTTGCGATAGTATCATCATCATCATCGTCATCACTAGCGGTGGTTCAGCTTTATATCGTCAGGAGGCGTTTCGATAGTATCATCAACATCATCATCATTAGCAGTGTCCCAGTTATATATTGTCAGGAGACGTTTCAATAGCATCATCATCATCACCATCATTAGCAGCGTCCCAGTTGTATGTAGTCAGGAGGCGTTTCGATAGTATCATCATCAACATCATCGTTAGCAGCGTCCCAGTTGTATATAGTCAGGAGGCGTTGCGATAGTATCTTCATCAACATCATCGTTAGCAGTGTCCCAGTTACATATAGTCAGGAGGTGTTTCAATAGTATCATCATCATCATCATCACTAGCAGAGTCCCAGTTATATATAGTCAGCGGGCGTTTCGATAGCATCATCATCATCATCATCATCATTAGCGGTGTTTCAGCTATATATCGTCAGGAGTCGTTACGATAGTATCATCACCATCATTAGCGGTGTTTCGGCTATATATAGTCAGGAGACGTTACGATAGTATCATCGTCATCATCATCATCACTAGCGGTGGTTCAGCTATATATCGTCAGGGGGCGTTTCGATAGCATCATCAACGTCATCATTAGCGGTGTCCCAGTTGTATATCGTCAGGAAACGTTACGATAGTATCATCATCATCATCATCATCATTAGCGGCGGTTCAGCTAAATGTCATCAGGTGACGTTTCGATAGTGACATCATCATCTTCATCAGTGATGGCAGGGTTCCAGTTACACATCAGTCGGAGATAATTAGGCAGATCCCATCATCATCGATGGCAGGATTCTAGCTGTACACCATTTGGAGAAAATACACCGACATCCCTGGCCAGGGGCTAGGCATATCCCTACTGTCCAGATCCACCTTTCCATCTACTAATACGAGGGGTCATGGCCTCGTGAAACCACATGGCAACCAACCATTACAAGTATTTATTTATGTATTGTATATGTATGTATATGTATGTATATTATATTTTATTAGTATGTATCTATTCGTACGTAGTGTATGAGGGGGCTCTTCACGGGTGGCACAACACCCGTGCGGATGTCTTCCCTCGTCTGGAATGGATTGAACGTATTGATGCATATCAGATTATAATAAGTACTACCTGGGAGGGTGGTTGCAGTCACTGTAGTGTCGCGAATGGCCAATGGGCTGCAGTTGCTCACAGGCGAGGGTTGGGGAGCCTAGGAAACTCCCCCTCCCCACTCGCATATTTTTGACTTGACAGGTGGCCCGGGACCATCTTTACAGTAGCTTCAGTATATATACCGTAGTTTAACTTAGTTTAACCTGGAGGAGTTGGAATTCGGGGGGCAAACTGGCTCTGAGCCCGGACGCCAGACACTGACGCGAGGGATGGTGCGGTACTTTGCACAGAAGAGGCCCAACATGAAAAGGCGCATCCAGGCTCAGGTCAACGTATCCGGAACTCGTGTCGGGAGAAGGAAGATGGGATCAGTCACCGATGAGCCTTTGGGTATGGAGGGGCCGAATTTAAAGCAACCACATTTTCCGCGTACACATACATTTACACATACCTTCTACAAACCCCTTATCCATTAGAACCCAACGTACCACTAGAATGAGACATAGGGCCAGATACAGGTGACGGAACTTAGGCCGGCTAGTAAATAAACGTAACAATGTAATTGATATAAAGATAATGCAGAGTAAATATAAAAGATCGTAAGGAATAAGCACAGCGAGATAAAGGCGGGAGATAAAATTATTAATCAGCGAGGGCGTCGAAGACGGAATCACCCATAGGAGCGGCTACGAAGGACTTGAGGGCTTTCAGGGGATCTATGTACTCTATATGTGCATGCGCATGTGATAACGGCACGTTACTAACCTTTCCAGTGGATGGCGGTCGATCCCATACAGGTAGGACAATGGGGGATCGAGCGGAGAGGGCGTGGGAGCAGAGGATCGCGCACTCTGGAAGCGCAGCTACACCAGATGCAGTGGTTTCAGTCCGTAGGAATGATAGGTAAATAATATAGGGCCACGGAACATAGTATGTTTAGCAATTGCACCGTAGGGCTTAATTGACGTGCTAGGTAGTTTTGTTTGCGTTTTCCATGAACATTCACGAACTTCATACCCCAGTATTTAATTTAAGTTTAGCTTGCGATAGGGTTACCACAAAACCAATTCATCCCCTATAGTTCGAAACAAAAAATTACACAACGTGAACTGGGGAGGTCTTGAATAAAGCGAGGGTGTTTGGAAATACTACGTTAAAAGCCGTAGAGCCTTCACCCGACGTAGATAGATAGCTTGTTTGCCTCTAACAAGGCGTAAACTCAGTTAGGAATAGGATCGAGCTGAAAGGCGAAGAAGAGGAGCCATCACAGAGTGGATATTAAATATTCGAGGTGATAATAAAATTATTTTTTTATTTTTTTTATTTATTTGTTTACGCCCATTAGGCTTTTACATAAAGAGTATAAAATAAATTTCAAAAGCACATACATTAAAAGTTTCAGGAATAGCACCAAATCATGAGTATAAAAATTAAAAATGTAGAGTAGGTAACGAGCAGCAATGCGTATAGGCTTTTACATGAAAAAAATATATCATAAAATTAAAAGAACATACATTAAACAATATAAATTACAAGTAGCAAATTATTAAAAGTACCGGAATAGCACCAAAACATGAGTACAGAAATTAAAAATATAAAGTACAAAGCGGCAATGTGTACGAAAAATATATATTACCCACCATTACATATTAACAGCTGAAGTCAGTAACGAAGCAGTATTGCCTCTTTAAGTGTAAACTTTACTTTCTCCAGGCTGTCGACGAAGGTGTCAATTATGCAACCATATTCATTACATAATATTAAGAATGATATAATTTTATTATCAACGCACTAACTTGGCAATGAACTACCTACATATGTCGACATTTTAAATCTATCTCTCTCAAAATTTAAAAAATCATTATATGATCATTTCTTTTCAAAATATTAAATTTTTATATAATGTCTTAAATCTTTTTATATGTATAGCTGGCTATTCAAATTTAATATTGCTATATTATCGGTGAGTAAAAATTTCTGAGATCACTACTTTACACTTTTTTGCATATATACTTTTTTTACATATATGTCTAACCTCATTATTTTTAAACTATGTATATATATACTTTTTTTCATTTATACCCTTTATTTTTCTTTTACATTTAATCGTTTGTTGTATTTTAATTATGTATAAACCTGCTACTTTACACTTTTTGCATATATACCTTTTACATATATTTCTAACCACATTATGTTTAAACTATGTATATATATACCTTTTACATTTATACCCTTTATTTTTCTTTTACATTTAATCGTTTGTTGTATTTTAATTATGTATAAACCTGCTACTTTACACTTTTTGCATATATACCTTTTTACATACATGTCTAACCTCATTATTTTTAAACTATGTATATATACCTTTTTACATTTATACCCTTTATTTTTCTTTTACATTTAATCGTTTGTTGTATTTTAATTATGTATAAACCTGTTGTAAAAGGCTATTAAGCCGTGTAATTAATTAATAATAATAATAATAATAATAATAATAATAATAATAATAATAATAATAATAATATTAAGAATAAAACTAAATCGGCGGACCCTAAAAGTAATATGTATTGACCTTATAAAGATGTAGACTAGTGGGGTTTTATTATAGAAGCAATCAATTCTTTAACAACAACAAGTGGACAAGTGGTTGCTTCATGGGTTTGTTAAAACTTATAAATGGATGGAATCCTAGATTCAAAGCTTAATCCCGGTATTTCGGATAAATATAAGAATATGTAACATCAGAAAATAACGGGTAACGGGTTTTATGAAAAATATCGGTGCGTATAATCATTAGAGTATGATCATTAGAATTGGAGTCTAGTCTCGATGACCCGGGAAGTACGGATACGTAAGACGGAAATAAGGACTATGTTGCAGTATTATTAAGATATATAAATACTTACAATTGTCGAGCTAGAGTCTAATTCCGGTATCCCGAGGAATATAAATTCAAAGAAAGGGAAATAATGTCTAGTTTCGGTTTGGTTAGAGTATATACACCGTATAGTTACAGAGGCTGGATACTAAGCCCCAGCTACGGAAACTTAAAAACGCGTGATGGCAGGATCAAAGGTTAGGTCGCGAACTATAGTTAATTAGGGGCCTGTGAATCGTGTGCGCGTGCGAGGCAAGTGTTCGCAATCCTTAGGTATAAAGTGAGGTACATAAAGTGAAACTACGATGCACTGGAATGGATATAATCGGCGGCAGATGGGTAAGTCATGTCATCCTCTTTCCGTTTTGAGATTATAACGATATATAAAGGTGGCGCACGATTAAGAAGAATGGTCTCGGGTTCGATACCCCAGACAGAGACGGAAGAAGCGCCGACAGTGAAAGCTAACCCCTGTACCGTAAACTTTAAATATACTTTTATCCACAGGTGTTTGTTTGCATGTTGGATCCGTACTGACCATAATAGGGGCGAATTAATTCGCCAAATAACCCTTCTCTGCATGTGTGTGAACTTCCAGGGATCGCGCGGCCCGTGTGCTCGACGCCGAATTTAATTATTCATTTCTATTTATTTATTTAATTGATGATTCATTAATACATTAGGTGTTTATTTGTCTATTCATATGCCGCGTCCCAGTTATATATAGTCAGGCGGCGTTTCGATAGCATCATCATCGGCCCGTGTGCTCGACGCCGAACTTAACTATTAATTTCTATTTATTTATTTAATTGATGATCCATTAATTAATTAGGTATTTATTTGTCTATTCATATGCCGCGTCCCAGTTATATATAGTCAGGCGGCGTTTCGATAGCATCATCATCGGCCCGTGTGCTCGACGCCGAACTCAATTATTCATCTCTATTTATTTATTTAATTGATGATTCATTAATTAATTAGGTATTTATTTGTCTATTCATATGCCGCGTCCCAGTTATATATAGTCAGGCGGCTCTTCGATAGCATCATCATCATCACCATCACCAGCAGTGTCCCAGTTATATATTGTCAGGAGACGTTTCAATAGTTCCATCATCATCATCTTCATTAGCGGTGTTCCAGTCATATATAGTCAGGAGGCGTTCCGATAGTATCATCACCATCATTAGCAGTGTCCCAGTTGTATATCGTCAGGAGACGTTTCAATAGTATCATCATCATCATCTTCATTAGCGGTGTTCCAGTCATATATAGTCAGGAGGCGTCCCGATAGTATCATCACCATCATTAGCAGTGTCCCAGTTATATATTGTCAGGAGACGTTTCAATAGTATCATCATCATCATCTTCATTAGCGGTGTTCCAGTCATATATAGTCAGGAGGCGTTCCGATAGTATCATCACCTTCATTAGCCGTGTCCCAGTTGTATATTGTCAGGAGACGTTTCAATAGTACATCATCATCATCTTCATTAGCGGTGTTCCAGTCATATATAGTCAGGAGGCGTTCCGATAGTATCATCACCATCATTAGCAGTGTCCCAGTTGTATATCGTCAGGAGACGTTTCAATAGTATCATCATCATCATCTTCATTAGCGGTGTTCCAGTCACATATCGTCAGGAGGTGTTTCAATAGTATTATCATCATCATCTTCATTAGCGGTGTTCCAGTCATATATAGTCAGGAGGCGTTCCGATAGTATCATCACCATCATTAGCAGTGTCCCAGTTGTATATCGTCAGGAGACGTTTCAATAGTATCATCATCATCATCTTCATTAGCGGTGTTCCAGTCACATATAGTCAGGAGGCGTTCCGATAGTATCATCACCATCATTAGCAGTGTCCCAGTTGTATATCGTCAGGAGACGTTTCAATAGTATCATCATCATCATCTTCATTAGCGGTGTTCCAGTCACATATAGTCAGGAGGCGTTCTGATAGTATCATCATCATCACTAGCGGTGTTCCAGATATATATCGTCGGGAGGCGTTGCGATAGTATCATCATCATCATCGTCATCACTAGCGGTGGTTCAGCTTTATATCGTCAGGAGGCGTTTCGATAGTATCATCAACATCATCATCATTAGCAGTGTCCCAGTTATATATTGTCAGGAGACGTTTCAATAGCATCATCATCATCACCATCATTAGCAGCGTCCCAGTTGTATGTAGTCAGGAGGCGTTTCGATAGTATCATCATCAACATCATCGTTAGCAGCGTCCCAGTTGTATATAGTCAGGAGGCGTTGCGATAGTATCTTCATCAACATCATCGTTAGCAGTGTCCCAGTTACATATAGTCAGGAGGTGTTTCAATAGTATCATCATCATCATCATCACTAGCAGTGTCCCAGTTATATATAGTCAGCGGGCGTTTCGATAGCATCATCATCATCATCATCATCATTAGCGGTGTTTCAGCTATATATCGTCAGGAGTCGTTACGATAGTATCATCACCATCATTAGCGGTGTTTCGGCTATATATAGTCAGGAGACGTTACGATAGTATCATCATCATCATCATCATCACTAGCGGTGGTTCAGCTATATATCGTCAGGAGGCGTTTCGATAGCATCATCAACGTCATCATTAGCGGTGTCCCAGTTGTATATCGTCAGGAAACGTTACGATAGTATCATCATCATCATCATCATCATTAGCGGCGGTTCAGCTAAATGTCATCAGGTGACGTTTCGATAGTGACATCATCATCTTCATCAGTGATGGCAGGGTTCCAGTTACACATCAGTCGGAGATAATTAGGCAGATCCCATCATCATCGATGGCAGGATTCTAGCTGTACACCATTTGGAGAAAATACACCGACATCCCTGGCCAGGGGCTAGGCATATCCCTACTGTCCAGATCCACCTTTCCATCTACTAATACGAGGGGTCATGGCCTCGTGAAACCACATGGCAACCAACCATTACAAGTATTTATTTATGTATTGTATATGTAAGTATATGTATGTATATTATATTTTATTAGTATGTATCTATTCGTACGTAGTGTATGAGGGGGCTCTTCACGGGTGGCACAACACCCGTGCGGATGTCTTCCCTCGTCTGGAATGGATTGAACGTATTGATGCATATCAGATTATAATAAGTACTACCTGGGAGGGTGGTTGCAGTCACTGTAGTGTCGCGAATGGCCAATGGGCTGCAGTTGCTCACAGGCGAGGGTTGGGGAGCCTAGGAAACTCCCCTTCCCCACTCGCATATTTTTGACTTGACAGGTGGCCCGGGACCATCTTTACAGTAGCTTCAGTATATATACCGTAGTTTAACTTAGTTTAACCTGGAGGAGTTGGAATTCGGGGGGCAAACTGGCTCTGAGCCCGGACGCCAGACACTGACGCGAGGGATGGTGCGGTACTTTGCACAGAAGAGGCCCAACATGAAAAGGCGCATCCAGGCTCAGGTCAACGTATCCGGAACTCGTGTCGGGAGAAGGAAGATGGGATCAGTCACCGATGAGCCTTTGGGTATGGAGGGGCCGAATTTAAAGCAACCACATTTTCCGCGTACACATACACTTACACATACCTTCTACAAACCCCTTATCCATTAGAACCCAACGTACTACTAGAATGAGACATAGGGCCAGATACAGGTGACGGAACTTAGGCCGGCTAGTAAATAAACGTAACAATGTAATTGATATAAAGATAATGCAGAGTAAATATAAAAGATCGTAAGGAATAAGCACAGCGAGATAAAGGCGGGAGATAAAATTATTAATCAGCGAGGGCGTCGAAGACGGAATCACCCATAGGAGCGGCTACGAAGGACTTGAGGGCTTTCAGGGTATCTATGTACTCTATATGTGCATGCGCATGTGATAACGGCACGTCACTAACCTTTCCAGTGGATGGCGGTCGATCCCATACAGGTAGGACAATGGGGGATCGAGCGGAGAGGGCGTGGGAGCAGAGGATCGCGCACTCTGGAAGCGCAGCTACACCAGATGCAGTGGTTTCAGTCCGTAGGAATGATAGGTAAATAATATAGGGCCACGGAACATAGTATGTTTAGCAATTGCACCGTAGGGCTTAATTGACGTTCTAGGTAGTTTTGGTTGCGTTTTCCATGAACATTCACGAACTTCATACCCCAGTATTTAATTTAAGTTTAGCTTGCGATAGGGTTACCACAAAACCAATTCATCCCCTATAGTTCGAAACAAAAAATTACACAACGTGAACTGGGGAGGTCTTGAATAAAGCGAGGGTGTTTGGAAATACTACGTTAAAAACCGTAGAGCCTTCATCCGACGTAGATAGATAGCTTGTTTGCCTCTAACAAGGCGTAAACTCAGTTAGGAGTAGGATCGAGCTGAAAGGCGAAGAAGAGGAGCCATCACAATTATTTATAGTTCCGAGAATTTTGTTATCTTAAGACGTTATAAATATTCCATGAAAATATATGGTATTTGCGCACCGCATATCGAAGAAGATATAAAGCAGTGTTGGATATTAAAATATGCCAAAATAACGCTTTAGAAAAGAGAAAAATAGATTCTCCAGGTGTTAATCTTTAAATATAACATAGTATAAATATTTATTTAAGGCAGGTGGTAAGTAATCATTTATATGTTTAGTCACGTTCATCTTTAAATTCTATGTAAACAACCTTAATAACAGCAATTGATGTAAAGTAATAAGCTTCTTAATTTAATCCTGCTATTTATTTAAACAATTGATATACGAACAGATATATTTTTATACCAAACCACATCTATGTGACGTCAGCCATAAATCGCAACGAACGGCACTTCTGCCGCTTCTGAGCTGACCAATAGCGCTCCGCTTTGATCTATGTTTTAGCATTCCACCGCGTTAATAAAACCCGCGCGATCAACACTGATGATAATTCATCTTCTTCTTTTTCTTTTAGTACATCTGTTGATCTGTGAAATAGAAAATTACGCCTGCTGGGATGACGAGGTCAAGCTGTCTCTCCTTCTTTTCGGTGGGCCTTGTACAGAGGGGATTTTACTCGCTGTTGTATACACGAGTCTGTCACTATCCATTCTGGCTACGTGGTCCCGCCAGAATCTCCTTCTGGATCTACACCATCTTGCTATGTCCTCTATTTTGCATATTTTCTTACGTCTTCATTGCGTAGAGTTTTTCTAGTAATAGATCTCAGCACCTTCATTTCAGATGTCCTGAGGAGTCCTTTGGTACGGACAGTATCATCCGGCATCTCTAGAGCGTATGCCATAATAGGTTGTATGCATGTCTTGACCTTACTTTCAATATGCATATTTTTGATTAATGATAATTACACAATTAAAAATTTATAATCTTAAAAGTGTAGCGGGGAATAAAAACACACATATATATTAAATATCCTGCTTTGTAATTTTTGGTACAGTAACCTGCTATTAATATTTTTCGCCAATTTGTTTCTCTTTTCTTTTATTCTACTTAATGAACTTGTGTTTGCTATTACTTTGATTTTCATTTTGTTACTTATGTGGTTTCAAATAATGGTCTATTATCTTGTTTTGTATACTTGCTCCTGTTACACTGGAGCTAGTATGGCTGGTGCCGACGTCTGGCTGCAAGAGTACCCCTTTTTGTACTTTTGTTTTTGTGTTTTCTTTTTCCCTATAGGAGTGGATGATCCCCTATCGTCCACGTGTCAATCAGATTCACCGGATGATTTTCTTTATCTGCGTTTATTGCCTTTGTCATATTCTTGTGTACATTGTTTTTAAAATAAAGACGCTCGGACAGCGAAGGGTTTGGGCAGCCGACTCTCCAGGTCGCAGGAGTGTGTGTTGCCCTGCCTGCGGCTTGGCGAGGAGGCTGCGTTTAGCATTAAAATAATGCCAACTAGGCGGCAAACGTGCTGGGCCGATGTGGACGCTCTGCGCATAAAACGGCCGTGGGTGTATGGTGGGTCCCCCTTCACAGTCCATCGTGTAGGAAATAAGTCTCTTCCTCTATAGCCTTTCTCCTTTTCAGTTACTATCAGTTGCTCTAGTATATCATCTTCTTTGTGGGCGATGTGTTAGAAACGGAAATACGCATCTTAGATAGATCGTAGACAGTCTTGAGTTTTTAGTTGAACTTTAATAAGTAACAAAATTAAGTTGTTAATCTGCCCAAGATTTCAAATTTCTCCTCTGTCTTTTTCTAAATATTCCACTTCGTCCACTTCTTAGAGGAATATTGATAGTTGATATAGTTATGATAGGAGGTGTGTTAAAAATATGGAACTTTTTGTCGGTAAAACCACATTTATTTACACACACTATACGAGTATACACGCAAATATACACTTGAAAGAAGTTCATTTGGTAATGCACATACTTACTTCAGCAATCATGCCATTTTTGAAAATACTTCTGAAATACATCTTTTGAAATGGTGTTCAGACGAGCCGTCGTGTTGCGCATAATGTCTTCTCTTGATTTAAATCGGGTCCTTTTAAGCGGAATTTTCAACTTGGCGAACACCAAAATATCACAAGGAGTCATATCCTGAAAAACCAGGAAAATGAAGCAAAGATTGGGCTGGTGAGTTGTCGCGATAGTTTCGGCACAATTTCTTTTCTCAAAGCCCAAATCCTCAGTCGATATTGAAAGTACATTTAATTTTTTACTTCCACCTCGTTTGCAAGTTATCGGAATGCGATACGACGAATCATTGAATGACGAATCCCTTTGTCGATCGCATTGCTGTGTCGGAATGTTAGAGGACACGGTTCAGTGACCGCTGATATGTGGCCATGTTTGAAGCGATTATACTACTCCTAAATTCGTGACATTCCAGGAGCATTATCCCAAAAATCTGTTTGATATTGTGGACGGTTCCAATTTGGCCACGCCAAGTCTTTGTCAACTTATATCGCTGCTCAAGTATTTTCATTATTTCACGAAAATTTTCAATTCGACAGGCACTAGCTACGCTTATTTAATCAGAGGCTTTCTGCGGGCGGAAAAAATGTCCCCTTTGGTCCCAAAGTTCGATTTTATTTTATCTATTTATTTATAGAATCCTTTATTGAAAATGAAAATAAATACATACACACATGTTACAGTGACAATGAATATTACATTGTTTTATACATGTTTTACTGTCCCCAGAAAAGTTAAAACTTGTGTTTGGGGACAGGATTATATGTTGCAGAAGAGCATGAATTATAAGTATGTATAAGTCAATAAATGGAACAGTGTAGAGAAATATAAACATCTTAAAATAAATATTAATGATATTTTGTATAATGATAGTATACAAATTATTTACATATTTTTAAAATTCTAACTATTTTTTGTTTTGATAATGTATTATTCTATTTGTTTTGTGTATTTCTTTAATTTTTTTATATTGTTCTTTAGTTCTGACATTCATTAGTAAATTATTGAAACATTTTATACCTAGATAAGTAAAATGGTGTTGTGTAGCTGTTTTTTTGTATCTGGGAATATTTAAACATCCTATTATTTGCGCTTTTTGCCTATGAATATGTGAATTATGAGTTTATGGTGTATTTGTATTTTGTTGAATGAATGTTTCTTTATGTATTTTTTTTTTTTTTTTTTAAATAGAGATGCGAACACGGAATACGTGTCACATCAATATTATTACTATTTTCAAACTAAGCTAAACGCTTGTGCTATGAAAATAGGACTAACTTGCTAGTCTAATTAGTCTAATCTAATCTAACTTGCTAATTTGTAATATTAAATTGTTTTTGTATAATCTGTCTAAGGTTGGAACATTACTTTATTTAAAAAGTAAATCCGTAGGGAAGGTTCATTGTTTTTTTAATATTACTTTGATAATTATTTTTTGAGTTAGAGTCTGTATGTTACTTTTATTAGAGCCCCCCACCCCCCAACCTTTTATTTAATATTGTAATACGGATTGTACAGATTTAAGCTCCCCTTGTATGAATAA
Organism: Agrypnia vestita; assembly: GCA_016648135.1. NCBI lineage: Eukaryota > Metazoa > Arthropoda > Insecta > Trichoptera > Phryganeidae > Agrypnia > Agrypnia vestita. The sequence goes on along the minus strand of JADDOH010003131.1, from coordinate 146,812 downwards.
TATTTTTATCCTGATGTCACAGTCAGGCAAGCATTCCATTTAAATTCGCCAAACTATTTGCACAGCACAAAACTCGATTGAAAAGTAAACACATTTATCCACGTAAAACCTTCGGAATCCATTCGGCGCTTGTACGACACGAGATGTTTGACAGTTGTACGAGACTAATTATTAGAGTTATTTACCGAATATGAGTACTCTATGTGAATAAAGCCGGTTGTAATGGAAATTTCGTCTGCTGCTAATTACACGGGTCGCCCAATGAATATGACATACGGCAACGATGAAATTAATATTTCACTGATTGAAAATCAATTATTTCGACTATAAAGTAGATAAATATCTTTATACATTAAAATTTTTTTTCATACGCTTACCGTGTAAAATATGTAACGGAGGTCAGTCAAAAAAACATATCATTTTCTAAAATCACGTGGAATTAATGGAATAAAATAAATATTTTGCAGATAAAAAGTTAAAATAAGGAAAAAGGTAGAAGGAAAGGCATAAAAAAGAGTTACAAAATTTTAAAATAATAATTTTCACGCGTATATGTTCACTAATTCGGAATAATAGGTATCACATATTCATTAAAATAAAATATTGCTTTATATTCCTCTTTAGCCTGAAAGGGATTATTACCCACTGCAATATCTATGTATTCTAAATCAAAGGAAGAACCATAGATATTTCTAGTTATAAATATTTTGAAATACCAAAATTTTTAAAATTTATTTTACGGTATACAGATTTAGAACATAATACACAAAACATACAAAAATTTAATAAATGTAGATGTTTTTTTGGTGGAGATGGTGAACGTTGCATTGCGTTTCCGACGTTAGGTGGGGCTGAAATAAAAGATGCCAACCCATCTTGCAAGCCTGATATACAATGTGTCAAAATAAATAAAAAATTGGAGAGGCATGTATTCAGCAATGAAGAGAAGAAGACTGATGAAAACTAAGAAGAAGAAGAAGCATTGTAAAGTAAATTTAATACAGGTCATAAGCCTTGAGCCACCCTTTGAAGAATTTCACGCATGTTTTCCATTTCCTTTTCCATAGGCGTTTCCTATATAAATAGCATGTTCTTCTTCTGAGAGACTTCTATAAATAATTTGTCTTTATAAAAATAAAATTATTTTATAAAATAATTACACATTGCAATCATCAATCCTGTTCAATCAATAGCTGTTCCCTACTTTTCTGTACAGATATTCCCTGCACGTACTCACTTCAAAATTTGAGGTCAAGTGGATTTCAGAGCAACTTGCCAGTCTCAGAATCGCTTCAAGCTACTACTACAGGATACAAGCAAATTTCAAGATATTCTCCTGTGAAGACTTTGAAGATCTCCAAAACTATCGATATAAAAATGTTGATGTTCGGATATTTCCGACTCATTAATGAGAAATAAATTAGAAAATATAAAGCTCAAGCTCTGTGACAACCTAAATATATAAAAGTGCTTAAACAAATAAAGCTCACAATTAATTTGACTAAAATATATCGTGAATATATATATCGAGTAGAACGCCATTAAATCTAGCGGTCAAAACCAAAATAAATAAGTATGGTAGATGACAAATGTTATCTTTTTTTTTAATAAATAGAGATGCGAACACGGAATACGTGTCACATCAATATTCTTACTATTTTCAAACTAAGCTAAACGCTTGTGCTATGAAAATAGGACTAACTTCCTAGTCTGGGCTGGGCCTATCTACTTGATCATTTTTATAAGTAAGTATTAAACTTACGATAAGTACTTACTTATTTCGATAAGTGAAGTATTAAACTTACGACATTCAAATTTAGATTTTTTTACGTAGATTCTTCTTTTTTTTTATTTTTGTTTTATTTCAGAATTTATTTATTTATTTTTGATTCATATTAGATACATGCATATGCCAAACTGCACAGCAGTTTTATGGCATGGTTGCATTCAATATTGTTTGACAAGCTATTTTTCAATATTTTTAATAAGTAATATTTTTTTATGAAGATTATAGAGTATTGCATGATTTATACGAGTGATACATGATAATTTATTATAAAGTAATGTAAGAGTGAAAAACTAAAAGTGAAAAAGGGGCGGAAATTACTGGGGTAAATATGATTGAAGCGGTAATTTTGAAAGGGGAGGAGAAGAGTAGGTATTGTTAAACAAATTAATTCCAAAAATCATTTTTTTAATTTACTAAAATTAAAAATTATTATTTTTATTACATGTTAGCGTGTAGGAACGGAGAAGTTAAATAGTACATAATTGTAAAAAAATATTATTATCCGAGATGTGGTTCGCTAAATAACCACAAGGATGCTCTGTTTATATAATTTTAATTTTTATAAATGTTAACGCTATAAATAATATAAGTATTGAGGACTAACTAACACTATATATTTGAAAATAAAACATAAGAATTAGATTTTTCTGTATGTCTTTCTAATTGATTAATTAATTTGGTTTTATAAAATTCACAGAAATTTTTTCTGAAAAATTACAACTTCACAACTAGGAATGTGTTCTTGAATATATATAATATCTGTTGTATAAAATGTATGTCCAAATAAAATGAATTATTCAGATAATTCTGGCGTCCATCTAGCGGTGGAATTACAAAGTAATTTGAACTACCGTATCAAATAAAGTGGATTGCTCTATGAACAAAAATAACAATTAATCAATTAAAAATGAGAACAATATATAAGGTCGATATATTCACGGAAACATAGAGGGTTGCTATAGCTTAGTGGTATATTTTTTCGTGAATTAGATTTTTCTGTATGTCTTTCAAATTGATTAATTAATTTGGTTTTAAAACATAAGGGATGAGATTCATTTTATTTACACGGTTTAAAAATTTGACATCGTAAAACTGTCTTGTTTTGTGAATTGTGCTAATTCAAGTATTATTTGATCCTATTAATTGTGATAAATATGTTTATTTCGGACGCGAAATCATTTGCTAATCAAATCGGTTACACGTTTTATACGGTTACATTAACTATAAAATAATTGGCGGTGTCGCGAATGCCTATTAGATATTCGCCGACTAATTAATTGCCGGAATTTGGTACAGTCGAATGATAAATTATGTCAATGATATTGTGTATAAAGGTTCCCATAAATAATGTCACTTTTCTGAATAATTTTTTAATTGTACTTTGGTATCTTTGATGGATTACACTATACAGAAATTATTCTTGTAGTGCATCGTCGTTATTTTATAGTTTTTTTTTAATTCGTGGAGAATTTCATGGATTTTAATCATTATTTTTTGAGAATTTAAAAAATGAAAAGTAATTTTAAATCAGGTTTTAATTATTCAACAGGACGTAATTATTTATTGTACTTAATTAAACAAATTCGTATTAATATACCGGATTTGATACCACTGAATATTCATCTGGACGCAAACTAACTATCCAAACCCCCGTTCAAAATTGATTTGTTTGCTAGAATAAGTAATGGATAGTTAGTTTGCGTCCGCCCTGATGCAGAAATAGTGCTATCGAAACCGGTAGATGTAGAGTTACTAGTGAAGTGTTTAATAGAAACCTAATAAATTAAAATTACCAGGTATTGCTTTTTATATTGAAAAAACCGATCGAAATTTTAATATGCTAAAATTTTTACGAGTTGGGGCTCATTTGAGATGTCTGAATATTTAATGGTTTTTACTGTAAAACATTCACAGTGCTTTTAAATCCTCCGTTGCATGGTTCTTTTCCATTTCTACAATCTAGTGACTTATTTTATTAATGTATATTATAGATGTCTCACAGACACGAAACTGTATTTTTTTCAAGGGAGAGTAGGTACAGAAGTCTTTTTTTGGGTGGCCATAGGACTTACGACCTAGTGTACGGTTGGCTTAGGTGATCACTTTACACATACGTAACATTCGCCATTTCCACCCACGATACAATACCATGTCTATTAATTTTTTGGACTTATTTTACTTATTTAACTGTAATTTCGGATATTTTATACGCACCGTATGTATTAACGAGAAGCGAATCTCGACGTTTCGTTGGATGCTTATCCAACGTCATCAGGAGGACAACCTTTACCCGCGGAGGTGGAGGTCGGACTGATTATAGGTGCTGCTTTCTAGGGCGAAAATTGTATGTACTTTGTTGTGGAGTGTTCTCTTCTTCTACAATAGAGGTCGCCAGTGTGCAATATGTACTAGTTACGTCGGCGGATTTTACTGCGACTTCTCTCAAGTGTAACTATTACATATTGCACACTGGCGACCTCTATTATAGAAGAAGAGAATACTTCACAACAAAGTGCATACAATTTACGCCTTAGAAAGCAGCACCTATAATCAGTCCGACCTCCACCTCCGCGGGTAAAGGTCGTCCTCCTGATGGCGTTGGATAAGCATCCAACGAAACGTCAAGATTCGCTTCTCGGTAATACATACGGTGCGCATAAAATATACGAAATTACAGTTAAATATGTCTAACGACCGTAATAACGACCTTAACTCTTTATTTATTTTACTTATTTATTTTACTAGTATTTAACATACAGTGGTTAAACGGAAACACCTTGGCCGTGCAATTAAATTGTGCAACAATTATTCACCGAGAGTCTTTGCATTCCGCCAGCTATAAATCAAACGTATAAAGGTTTATGCTATTTCTGTCCAAATGTAGCCTGACCCACTTGCTCCTCAAAGCTCGCGTCCTCCGAGCGCGACCCCCGCGGGTGGGGGTGGAGGGTGGATTTATGTTCAGCGCAGCGGCCATCGTAATGCGGGTCCTCCCGGGGTTAGGGCAGGTCCGGGTCGCGGGGAAGTGGACCGATGAGGTTAATTAAACAAGTCATAAATCCAGGCTTTACATCACGCGTCAAGAGAAGCTTTGAGGAAGCCTACTAATTAAAATGTAAAAAAAAGTAACCCGTAAAAAACAAGTTTTTATTATACTCCCTTTCTCATGTGATTGACATTGAAACATTTTTTTTTCGCTTAACCTAACAAAATTATACTATAATCAGGTTTCGTGTCTTACAACTAAATGAGTTGTATGAAAAAACCATTCAAAATTTGAAAAATACAAAAATTTATTAATTTTTTTAACGAAAATTTGATAGATCTTCTAGATCGTCGCCACGAGTCTGCTTGCAAAGTTTCAGCTCGATTGAATCACGGGAAAATGGTTAAAAATCGATCCAAAGTTTTTTAGTCAGATAAGCAGACAAGACGACAAGTAGACAAGCAGACGCTACGAGTTAAAAGAAAGGGAGTAAAAGGCCTCTCATCCCTGTGTGCTTAAAAAATTATTTGTTCTCATTCTCAATAAAATTATTCTTCGAGAAAATTTTAATTTCATAAATCCTTTAGTGGCTACACCAGCCTGGAAGCCTGAAATTAAGGGATAAACTGCGTAATTTTTTTTACAAGGGTTGATTAATTCATTTTTTATACTCGCCATTTATTGAGTTACATATTCAATTTTTTTTTTTTTTAATACAAATTTTATAAAAAAAATTTGAAAAAAAGTCTCATTATGTCCATTCCCATTTTTTTTTATACAAATGACCTCATTTATTTTTATGTATTTATTATATTTATTTCTTTATTATATTATATTAATCTGTAGAAATTTAATATAGTGGGTTATTTGGAAAATATTAATAACCTCGCAGGACTATATTTCTGCCTTGATTACGAATCGAAATTGTTCAAGCTATCACTAATATTAATAATTCTGGAGGATATGCGACATCAAAGTTTGCATTTTTTTTCAATATTTTTGACTTATTTTATGTAAAACGTTGGACCATCATTACAGTAACTTATATGGATTACGAAAAATTCATTCTCTTTAATACAAATTAAATAAAATGAAAAAAACCCGGAAAATTTTCCAATAGGAATGTTATCCAATTGGAATTCGAAGGTTTTTATTATTTCATCTGACTTGTATTAAAGGTAATGAGTTTTAAATATTCGATATAAGTTACTGTAATGATAGTCCAACGTTTTACGAAAAATAAGTCAGAAATATTGAAATAAAAATGAAAACTTTGATGTCGCATATCTCCATAACTATTGATATTATAATAGCGTGAACATTTTCGACTCATAATCAATACAGAAATATAGTCCTGCGAGGTTATTAATATTTTCCAAATAACCCTGTACACATCATTCAATATTCGAGTTACAAGCGAAATACATCAATATGTAGATATATTTTTTAAGTTAATTTTATTTTTTCTGCACGCAACTTTATTTTTCACTTTCAATTTCTAGGTTAGAATATACGAGTTTTTGAAAGTTATTTCCAATTTGTTTTATTTTGGAATTTTAGTTCATTTGGGAGTAGATACTCATCCTTTTTCATTTGCATAGTAGTTAATAGAATTTTCGTTTTCATGTTTGCAAACGTTTTCACACGTATTAAAATACATAAAAGCCAACGAAAATAAATGAAAAAATGTGCAGCGTGGTGGTACGACTCGTATTTTAGAGGAAAATTCGAATTAAACGAAATAGTTTTACATTTGTTTACAACTTTCGTAATTTTCGCCGCTTGTGTGTCACGCTTGAAACCGGTCGACAATCGTGAAAATTCTATAATCCCTTGTGAGTTTTTTTAATACATTTTTTTTACAATAAAGATAGTGACAGTTTTTACAGTGGTATTTCTCTCGTAATGAGTAATATAACTCGTGAGTAAGAGAGGAGTATCATTATGTATTAAATATATTAAATAGTAAGTAGTACATACTACGTACCTATATATAAGAAGAAAAAGTAACTAATTTGCGATAATCATAATGCAATTATACGAGACAACAGTAACATAAATAAACTAATAATAAGAAAAAAAATTACAAATGAATATAGTAAAAAGTAAAATAATGGAAAATTTTAAGCAAAGAAAAGAACATTATGCAGTACAAATAATATTAAATTTAAAACTATGTATTATCAAAGTAATATTCTAAAGAATTATAAAATAAAATATATACATAATAAAGTAATAAGTAGATTACATATATAATAGATTAAAAATTTAATTAACTCAGAGGTTATTTTTAATATTTTTCTTAAAGGCCTCATAATTTTTTTCAACCCTCATTTTAACAGGTAATTCTATAAACTTTTTTTTTCACTTGTTTTGATACTTTTTTTACGAAAAATGTATTCCTTTATCTTTACATATTTTTGTACTTATTCGATTTATTTAAATTGTGATCATTATCCTGGAATGTATTTTCATTAAATAAATAAATAAAAATATTATTTAATGTTTTAAAGTTTTTATGAGTTTCAAGTGTTTCTAAATTGTTTTGTCTTATTCCGTGTATCTTTCAATATATGAGGTGTATGAATATTTATGCTGTTGAATGTATGTATGTTTTATATAAAATGGTTACAATATTCTGAAAAGTTACTATTGGTGAGGCACCTTTTATGTTCTTAAAATATATTTTAAAATTCTCAATTCAAATATTATTTGCAGTCCGTAAGTTCGTAAGCCCCACTGCAGTGTTATTTTATAACGTTATTTGACATTTTATTTTTAAATGTTTTTCAATTCAATTTAATTTAATCCACGTAGAAGGCTGGTTTCATATTTTATGACATGATTTTTTTAAACATTTATGTTTGTATTAAATGTTTTTTTTTATTATGATCGTTTGGGTGTTTTTTTTATTGTTTCTCTTTTGTATCATGAGCATTCGTTTAAATTGTTTTTAATTTTCAGATATTTTTGCAAATTTTCTTTGATTAATGGCCTCGATATTAACCTGGCTACCGATCAATCTATTTCTATATCTGTCAATCTATTAAGAAGGAAAGATATATTTCTGAAATACGAAGTGATAAAAAAGGGAGAAAATCAACAAAAAATAGTTTTCATTTATAATAATTTAAAATTAAATTCCTCAAAGTTCACTCCACATTCAAATATTAATTAAAAACGGTTTTACAATTTATGAAAGTATTTTTATCTTTTTGTTTTTGCATCTTTTGAGGGATGTATTTAATTTGTTTTAATGTTCATAATATTTTGATGTGTAAATGTTTTCCGATGAAATGCTCGGTTAAATGAAAAACGGAAGTATTGTAATAACACCGCCCCCTTATAAAATAGGCTGAATAAGATAAATAAGGGTGCTAATCGCTACAATGAAGTTAAACGGGCAAAACCACCCCGTATTAATAATTTCAGCAAATGTTTGTAATCCGTTAGGGCGGAAAACTGTTTTGTCTTTGAGAAACGCTGAAAGGGCTCGCTCAAAAAGGGCGGCTTCGGGCCCTGAACCAACAGCGAGCTAGATTGTTATAATATGATATCGCATTATACTGTTTATTGTTCTCCCGAATGCCTCAATAACTGAAAATAGCATGCATGCGATATTTTAATGAGGTAATATATTTAATTTTCGTATTTCCATGCTATACAAAGGTACTAAGTCTTTGGCGTGTTTAGTCGTATACTTATAATTAATTACAAAACTCCCCAATAGGTAGTTCTTGTTTTTAGTAAAAGCTAATGTTTAGATTCAAAAAAGTAACCCATAAAAGCCAAGTTTTTATTATTCTCCCTTTCTCATTTACTAGTTGAAACATTTTTTTTCGCTTAACCTACGCGTTGGGCTTCGGTCGATGCTACGAAAGGGAGTAATAAAAAAATTCCAAAAATCCAAAATTATACTATAATCAGGTTCCGCGTCTAACAGACGCGTTGAAATATTTTCATACAACTTAATAAGTTGTATGAAAAAACCATTCAAAATGTATTAATTTTTTTTAACGAAAATTTGATAGATCTTTTTGATCGTCACCACGAGTCTGCTTGCAAAGTTTCAGCTCGATTGGATCGCGGAAAAGGGGTTTATAATGGATCCAAAGTTTTTTCGTCAGACAATAAGACAAGCAGATGCCACGAGTTAATATAAAGGGAGTAAAAATAGATGACCAGGCTTCCTGTCTATTATGACATATTTTGAGGGAATTTATTGCGAACTTTATTTGTGTAGAATCATTTAATTATCATAAAAGTAGATTTTATCAGATATTTTAAATTTATTTACTTTAATACAAGTCGAACAACATTTATTTGCTTAAATACAAGTAATTCAGATATTTTAACCACAATTTTTTACAAAGTTTATTCAATTTCAGTGTAGATAACAAAAACAGAGGACATTCGCGAAAGCCCTGGCACAACCGGACATATTTTTTGGTGACCCTATACCGTGCTTCAGCAACCCAATAGGGCGCATGCTAAGATGTACGAAAGTGAACGAGGCAAAAATGGTGTACCAGGAGTGAAGAGTGTGGGGCTCTATTCTATCTGCTTACCCCTTAGGTGAATGGCAAGTTAGTAATTTTTTTATTCACTAGCTTATCTGGTTATGATACTTACCAAGTGTTCCAGCCTCATGAAGTTAGTTCTAATTTCAAACACGGGTGCTTCGCCTAATTTGATAGTTGTAAGAATATTGATTGTAAATTGTAAAAAAGATTGTAAAAAAATTATCTACAATTCTTTTACTCTCATATTTTATATGGCATTATTATTTGGTCACAGTGTAATTCACAGGCGCAGGGAATGATACAAAGAACTTTAAACAGAGCCCTTAAAATAATCTTCAACCTAAATCGATAATAATCTTCAACCTAAAACTTAAAATAATCTTCAACCTAAATCGAAAATAATCTTCAACCTAAAACACCAGAACCACTGACTAGTACAAAATCACCATGCTTAACCTAGAAGACCTGATATATGTGGAAAAGATAAAGATGACTTATAAAATAAAGAATAAATTATTAAAAAAGTATATCATCCTTTACCAGAATAGTGACGTACATAGACAACAAGAACAAGAGACTATGTAAGAAGTGATATACCGCGGACTAATAGAGAGAGATATGGTTTCCTATACACTGCGATCGATTTTTATAATGGAATCCCCAATTGCATAAAGGAACTAAATATTGTAGAACTATTCAATAAACGGCTGAAGGGACTTGTGATGGGGAGGAGATAATTGCTTAACAAATCAATGTGCTGATATGTGTACCCACATATTTTACATAATTTTCTGTCCCCTTATACCAGCATAAAATTGCTGTTTGGGGACATGCTATTTAATTTTTAATTTTAATTAATACAAATAACTAATTAATGAAGTGCGATCATATAAAAATATGTAAATAAAATAAATATTATTATTATTATTATATTATTGATTCAACACGCATTCCGTGTTCGCATCTCTATTTCACAAAAGGAAAAAATATTAAAAAATATAATATTCATTAATATATATTTTTATCAGCAGAGAAACCAAGGTCAGAGGGTCAAGTTCACAAGGTCAAGGTCAGAATGTCAAGACCAAAAGTAAAAACAGAGGTCAAGGACTAGGTGGATGCGACGAAGGACGTTTTCACGCCATAATCCGATTATTGCCTGATGTCAGTCAATAAATATCCCGAATTTTGTCCAATATTGTGATATTACGTAATGTGGTCGAGTTCTGTACACTTCCTACCCCCGATCACCGATTATATCACCCGGAGCTTAATTGGGTCACCGAAGTCTCGCTGGTCAGTTTCTGTTGGTTTTACGGCTTCCAATATTGCGCGGCCAGGACCCCAGTCGCAATTACACCACCGAATCGTGGCCCAACTCCAACACACTTTATTTATTTTAATTATATCCCATGAAATTATATAAAATAATGAATAATACAAATTTTATGAGGAAAAAATATGAAGGATGAAGTATTAACACACGTTATAAGAATAAACTGTATTTTTTATAAACAAGTTTGCTTGAGGTATGCTTGGAATGGAATCTTTTTGTTTCAAATACCTTTTTTGATCACAAAAGAATCCATCAATACACATGGGAGAGAGGGAATGAAAGATCGATAATTGATTTTGTTGTGGTTGATTCTAGACTAAGGGCCGCTACGGTTGATACTCGGGTATTTCGGGGTGCCGAGATGGAAACTGACCATGTTCTTGTAGTCTCAAGAATAAACTTGTTTCAAGGCTGGCGGTCCAGGAAAAGAACTGTACCGGCTCCGTCTAGAATCAAAAAAGAGAATCTACAAAAGGACGATTTAAGGGAGAAGTTTGAAAGGAAAATTGTTGAAAGGCTGAGTGTAAGGAGGGTGAGTGATCTTAGGATAGATGATGCATGGGATTACTTAAAAAATACCCTTTGCGAGTCAGCGAAGGAAGTCTGTGGAACAGCTAAGCAGGGAAGGAAGAAAGGGGATGCATGGTGGGATGATGACATAAAGGAATTAGTGAAAGAAAAAAGAAAAGCGTGGCTCCATCTTCTAGAAGTTTGAAAGGAAAATTGTTGAAAGGCTGAGTGTAAGGAGGGTGAGTGATCTTAGGATAGATGATGCATGGGATTACTTAAAAAATACCCTTTGCGAGTCAGCGAAGGAAGTCTGTGGAACAGCTAAGCAGGGAAGGAAGAAAGGGGATGCATGGTGGGTTGATGACATAAAGGAATTAGTGAAAGAAAAAAGAAAAGCGTGGCTCCATCTTCTGACAGTGAGTGGAGATGAATACGCGGGGGCAAAAGATGTATACAATGCGTGTAAAAAAAGAGTGAAAGCAAGTGTGAAAGAAAGGAAAGAGCGGCTGAAAAGAGAGGAAGGTTTGAAAATGTCTAAGAATTTTGGGGAAAACATCAAATTTTTCTGGAAGGAGGTGAAAAAATCTCGATGTGGGACGGAAAGCAATAGTATGAAAGCTATTAAGTCAGCGAATGGAGAAATGTTAATGGATGAAGATAGAATAAAAGATAGATGGATGAATTATTTCCAGGAAACGTATGAGAGCGAGGAGGCTGTAATAGAGGAATCCGTCGATATTCTCACGGAGAGAAGTATGAATGACGAGAATGAAGTCAGCGAAATAAGTGTGGAAGAAATAAAGTGTGCAATAAAGCATATGAAGAATGGTAAGGCTGTGGGGTATGATAACGTTGCTGCCGAATATATCAAGGCTGGTGGCCCATCAGTGATTTCGTGGCTTCATACTCTATTTAATAAATGTTTGAAGGAGAGCCACACCCCTTTGGATTGGAGGAGAGCAGTTATCATGCCTCTCTACAAAGGTAAAGGATCGAGATTGGAATGCGGGAACTACAGGGCAATCAGCCTTTTAAGCTCGGTCGGCAAACTTTATGGAAGAATTTTGATAGAAAGAGTAAGGTCGATGACGAAAGAAAAGGTATGGGACGTGCAAGGAGCCTTAGTGGGTGGAAGAGGATGCATGGATCAGATATTCTCTCTACGAGTGTTGACGGAAAAGTTTTTAGCGAAAAACCAAAAACTTTTCTGTGCATTTGTAGATCTGCAAAAAGCTTATGATAGGGTTATTAGAGGAAGGTTATGGATGGTACTCTCTGATTACAAGGTGAACAGTAAACTTATAGACGCAGTTGCATCCCTTTACGAGGGGAGTACTGCGTGTGTAAGAATCAATGGATCTTTCACACCGTGGTTTGATATAACAAAAGGTGTCAAACAGGGTTGTGTAATGTCTCCATGGCTGTTCAACTTGTATATGGATAATTGTGTGAAAGAACTGGAATGTATGAATATAGGAGCGAAAATGAGTGATTTGATTGTATGCTGTTTACTGTACGCGGATGATGCGGTATTAATGGCAAATAGCGAACAAGACCTACAAAGTCTAGTTAGCAGGATGTATGATGTATGCAAGGAAAGTGACCTTATTATGAATGTAAAGAAGTCAAAAGTAATGGTATTCGAGAAGGAGGAAAGTAAGACAACGTGTGAAATACTAGTAGGGAATGAATGTTTGGAACAAGTAGATGAGTTTATGTACTTGCGAAGTATGTTCGATAGAAGAGGGAATGTTGAGAAAAATATAGAGAGGAGAGTGACTGCCGGGAATAGGGTAAACGGTGCTTTGAATGTAATAATTTCTAATAGAATAATCGGTACATAATGGAGTTCTGGTACCGACACTAATATATGGAAGTGAAGCCTGGAGCTGGCAGAAGAGGAACGAAAGTAGATTGAATGCAGTGGAGATGAGGTCCCTTAGACGTATGTGTGGTAAATCCATGTATGATAGAGTAAAGAATGAAGATATTAGGAATGAATGTAAAGCTGATCGTAGCATAATACAGAGAATAAAAATAGGGTCGCTCAGGTGGTTTGGGCATGTTGAGCGAATGAATGAGGAAAGAATGGTAAGAAAGATATATGATGCAAGTGTTGACGGCGCCAGAAAAAGAGGGCGACCACGGAAGACGTGGCATGACCAGATTAACCAGATACTGGAAGATGGTCCTGTTAGAAGTCTGAACAACCGTCGAACTTGCATGCGAAGATGTATGAATGTAGACGAAGCGAAAGTTGTATGTCAGGACAGAAGAGTATGGCGCTCTATCCTCTCTGCCTACCCCCTCGGGGAAACGGCGTGATGGTAAGTAAGTAAGTAAGTAAGCCCTGAAAAGGTCCTTTAATTTTGTTGACCTGCTCGCTGCGATGAGTTGGCGGACTTGAAAAGGGCCATTTTGAAATGTTGTTGGTAATGAATCGTGGCCTTGACGATATCACTGGCAGAGTCACTCATTTTCGGTCTTCAAACTCACAATTTGCCATTATAATTGTAATATTATTGTAAAAATTGTATAATTTTCATATAAATTAAAGATTGTTAAGAGTATTTTTCTAGAGTAAGGTTCTACAGTAAAAACATTCTATATTTATTACGTCAGCTAATTATTTATAAAATATATTATTAATAGACTGACTCACAAGTTCCTCACAAAAACTCTAAACAACAGTACAAATTAATTTATGTCACACGTGAACAAACGTATTCGTAAATGTCACGCTGTTTCTTCACGAAGACGGTAGAAAGGATAGACGGCCATATGTTTATGTCCTGATATGAAATTTCTTCTTCATTTATATATATATATATATATACATCTTCTTTGAAATGCTTGTCGGTGTTTAATGCTTCTAATAGGATTACCCTCCAGCACGAGCGAGACATCTAGCGAACGTTGTCTTAAAGATATTATTTGTACTAGGCGACACCTGGTGACGGGTCGGCTGTTTTGTTATTAAATCTGAAGTAGTAAGGAAGAAGCACAAACATGGTATTTAAATCAATTAATTTTCATTACTAATTGGGATCAAATATAAGTTATCTTCAGGTCGAGGGAAGGAATGAAGTTATTATTAATGTTTGAACATGGATTTATTTTGAGGTATTGAGTGATTTTTAATTTTTACTTCCTTTCTTTCAACTCGTGGCGTCTGCTTGCTTGTTTTCTTGACAAAAGAAATTTGGATCGATTTTTAACCCTTTTCCCGTGATCCAATCGAGCTGAAACTTTGCAAGCAGACTCGTGTCGACGATAAAAAATATATCTATCAAATTCTCGTTAAAAATTATAATAATTATAGTATAATTTTGGATTTTTAGAAATTTTAATGGTTTTTTCAAATTGGAATCATTACAAAAGTTTGATTACCAACGGCGGCCTGACAACGTCATGGAATATTTAAAATTTGATTTACTCCGTCGGTACGATTGGTTCACAGATGACAGCACACTTCGGTTTTATGAGAAGAAATCAAATAATAAAGAGATATTTTTAGAGATTTTTGACATAGATATTTGTCTAGATATGTTTCATTTTCAGTCAATCAATTATTACATGATGGTAAATTTAATTTACAAAGAAAGGGAGTAAAATAGAAACTTTTTTTATTGGTTAGTTTTTTTTTATATGATCTATGCAAAAGAAAAATTTAAATTCAGAATGAATTCGTTTTAATAATATCGCTTTCCCTAAAATATTACCCTATGTCTACCCCTGATTCAATACTATTAAGTAACACCATAAAAAACCCTACTCTCTTTCACTCTCCTCCCCGACGTCATAGTGTTCTACACAAAACATGCATTAAGCTGAGTTATCGCTTGACTCGAAACTAAAATAAAAACAATAGCAATATTAAACTCGTGTTTAGTTAGAATTTTTTTTATCGAAATGCGTGTATGTTGAACAGACAAAATCAGGATGAAAGAGTATGGTGCTCTATCCACCGAATCTAGTCCCACAGAGACCAAGGTTTTATGGTGCGGTTTTCAATAAAAATTATGTAGTTATATTTTTTTATTGGTGCAATGTTACAGTACCTTCATGCATAGAAGCTTTTCAGATTATAATCAATAACTTAAAAAATTATACACCAATGACAGCACCACACAGTATCAGACAATTAAGATAATTATGTATAATTTATATTTTTAAAGTATTTAGAAATATTTTAAATATAGAAAAGCTGAAATCTGTTTACTATGCCTTGTGTCAATCCATCTTTACGTTATGGTATTGAAAGTTGGGGGAGTGCATCGGTTATACACTTGCATCAGGTAAATTAGCTCAGAAGGCCATACTTAGAGAAATTCACCATCGTGACTTTATGTATCCTTCTAAACATCTATTTAGACAATTTAAGGTTCCGGATGTTAGACAATAAATAAATACAGAAAATTCTAACAATATTCCATAAAAATATAAACAATCTGCAAATTATGCCTGAAAGACCGCATATACCTAGAGAAAAATATAATTAAACGGTCCCTATAATGAAAACGACTTTTGGCCAAAGACTATTCAGTTTCCAAGCTCCTAAAATATATAACCTAATTAGTAAAAATATTCAAACCAGCAGTAATACTAAAAATTTGGAGTAAACCTATTTAATATTCATTTCAATATGGGTAGAGAAAACACTGAAAAGAAATTAATGGAAATTATAAAATAAAACTCTAGTAAAATGAGTATTATCATTATATTTTTTTCTCTTCTTCTTCATTTTAAATATTTATAATTTTTTATCTTATTTGGAAAACTACTGTTAGACTAATGTATTAATTAATATAATGTATTTATCTAATTTAACTTTTTATTGTATTAATTTAATTAAAATATTTGTATTGTATTAATATAATTTAAATTTTTATAATTTACTAATGTACTTGAACTCTAAATTATGTATACCAATGAGTACCTATAGTCGAACATTGTGTTTTAAAATGAAATATATAACTTGCCCTAAAACAGGCCTGCCTAGTTGGATAGTTACATATATAATTATATGATTGTATTATAAATTATTATTGTATAATTGTATTTATAATGTAATTTAATGTAATATTATGTTAAATAAATAAATTATAATGTACAAACATGAGAACTGATAAAATGAAATATTTTTCATTATTTTTAGCCCGCTTGGATTGTGTGTCAGTTTATGAATGTATATGAGTATGGGATGAACTTGGCAAGGATAGAACTAATGGATAAAAAGTATATTTTTAATATTCATTTACTGTGTATGTAATATTATTATAATCTTAGATTATATTAATCCAATTATTAAAAAGTCCATAAAAAGGGGATAACTGGAAGGGAAATAAGGGTTGATCATTATTTCCTTTATTTAACTAATGAATATATTATAAGTAAGTCCTTGCGGGAACATTCATTTTAATACGCGTACAGCCTTTGTGTAGTCGGTCGTTATTGTGGATTCATTCAGTTTTCTCTTCATTCCTATTATTATATCTATTGAATCTTACACTAACTTCGCCGAATCGAAAAATTATTAAAAATATAAGATATTTTATTTAATACTAAGTCTCTTATTCTATTTCGGGACAGCCCATTTAGAGCATGGTGTATGCACAACTCACCACATGTCCTTTCTAGCAACTTAATTATGAGCCTTTTGCTCCCATTTCCAATCCGCACAACAATAAAGCTTTGTTAAGATTCTTAATTGATTCAATATTCTAATTTAACATTAAAATTTATTAAGGTAAACGTTGCTTTCAATGCAATAATTTCTAAAAATAGTAACCCATAAAAAACAAGTTTTTATTATACTCCCTTTTTTTGTAAAATATAACAACAATTAAAGACGAATTAAAACATATAACATAACACTAAACTTACAGTAATTTAATATACATATTTCTAAAATGACAGATGTTTTGAGCTTTGATAAGACACTTCATGCTTTGAAGATTAAATTCTAAAAACATTTGTCAGTCAATTTAGATTTTCGACATTCGTAGTGAAGTACCTATTATGTAAACCGACGGAGTAATTCAAATTTAGAAAATATTCCGCGACGTTATCGGGCCGCCGTAATCAAACTTTTCTAATGATTCCAATTTGAAAAAATCAATAAAATTTCTAAAAATCCGAAATTATACTATAATTATTAATTTTTTCTAACGAAAATTTGATAGACCTTCTTGATCGTCGCCATCAGTCTACTTGCCAAGTTTCAGCTCGATTGGATCATGGGAAAAGGGTTAAAAATCGATCCAAAGTTTTTTCACCCGGTAAGCCGGCAATATAAAGGGAGTAAAAACAGGTCAATCAAAGCAAGACTAAAGAAAGGTATGCAATACAATTGAAATATTGATAATGATGTGCAGAAGTGAAGAAATAGAACGAATATACATAGACTGAATGCAGAGGAAATGAAATCACTTAAGTGTATTCGTGCATATCCATTTATGAAAGAGTAGAAATAAACACACGAAAGAAGAATGTATTTTCTGATCTTAGCATAAATAATATAATTTAATGAGGAAGGAATGAGGAAAGAAATAAGGAGGAAATGGTAAGTAAACAGTGTGGCGCTTCATTCTTTCTTTCTACACTCGCGAGGAAACTAAGCAATATCCTATTTATTTCTTGGAAAATTTTCCTTTTAAAAATATTCTGTTTCCATCTGTTTAGCGCGTGTTTAAGTATTTTGTGGTTAATTGAACCATTTTTTTAAAAATATGAGTTTGGATTTGATGAGGAGGGTTAATACTTGATTGAATGAATTTCGTTCACACATGTAATACATATGTAATACAATAACAACAAGGAAGGATGAAAGGGAAGGAAGAAGCCTATATCCAGCAGCGGAGAGACGAATGCTGATGAAGAAGAAGAAGAAGATATAATACATTACATATGTGAACGGAATTCATTCAATCAAGTTTTACAAAAAGAATACATTAATTCGATCACTGGCTGCTTTTAATATGGAGTAACCCAAATGCGAGGTAGAACGCGTGTCACTGGCGATGAGGCCGGACAAGAGTGCTGTTAATATATACGTCCTCCTGGTTCTTAGCTTCTGATCCATGACCAAAGGCAAATCAATAGCGGCTTCTACTTGAATTCATTTCGTACCTTTATCATTCTTTTCAGTCATCATGACTCCAAAACATTTAAAATATTTCTTAAAATATTGTGTCTGTCTTTTGATATCTTAGAATATTTTACAAAGAAAGATTATGTTTTTTTTTTCAATTAAAAATATATTTTATTATAAACTAGCTGTGCCCGCGCGGCTTCGCACGCATAGATTTTTAGTATACTGTTTGGATCATCACAGAACTTTCACGAACCTTCTAGAGTATTCTCGAATATACAGGAAACTTCTAGACACATCGACACATTCCGCCACTCAGTTTAGAACCTTATTGAACTTTCGGAAATTTTCTAGAACCTTCTTCTTCCAGAACTTTCTAGAGTAGGTTTTTCAGGAACCTTTTAGACTCACCGACACAGTCGGCGCCTATTTTGAAACAATCTGAAGCATTTGCGGCCTTCCCATAACAAAACAATGTGCTAGAAAGCACGTTTTCGTCACCCACTCCCAACTATGCTCAGCCACGCGCCAAACCTGCATATTTTCGATGTGACACCAAGGGCTATCCACCGCCATAACCACCGGTGGGTGGTTATGGCGGTATATATATTATATATATAGATATATATATATATATATATATATGTTAGTATTTCGAACAACGTCTCAATGTTATTTCTCTACACTACACCTGTGACTATGACACATTTGTGACATACTCTTTTGTGAATGATCTATTATTATTTTCAAATCTTTTATCAATTTAATTATATTGCAATAAATCCTAGTGGTCTGTGATTTGACAAAATTGGTATCGCAGTTCTCCGCAAAAGAAAATATATAAATTCAAATTCCAGTGGTAAACAAATATTTTACATAAAGATTTTTTCTGTACATATTTCTTTATCTCTTCTTCATCTTTCTTCTTTTTCTTTAATAAGATCTGTCAATATGTGTTACATAAAACTACGTCTCCCGGGATAGCGAGGTCCGTCTGTCCTTTCATATTTATTGTGGTATTTCCGGTGGGCGTGGTCCAGATGTAATTTCATTAGCTACTGTATGCATGAGTCTGTCATTGTCCATTCTGGCTAAGTGAACATGTCACTTTCCATTCTGTTTACCTATTTATTACATTATATATTTTCATTACCTATTTATACATCTATTTCACTATCTACTAATATCACAGTATACCCAGAACGGTAGTTTATCTCCGGCCTGTCGGCGAGTTATTAGCCTACTCTAGCGTTGACGCTAGGGTTGTTACTTTATTTTTACTCCCTTTCTTTTAACCCGTAGCGTCTGAGATTCCGACGCATAAGGTCTACCTTATGCGTCGGAATCTCAGACGCTACTCCCTTTCTTTTAAGTCGTATCATCTGAGATTCCGACGCATAAGGTAGACATGAAACCCGAAAATTTCTGTAATTAGTATATCTAGTTTCTGCACTTAAATTGCAAGAACGCTGATAAACATGTAAAAACTCACAGTCTTTGTGACAATCAACAACTTATTTAGTAAAGCACCACAAACATTAAAAAGGCATTTTTTTCAGAAAGCGCATTTTTTTCTAAAGCGGCGGCTGCGAGCGCAAATGGCACCGAAGGCACGGCCCTTACTGCCGCCGCCTTGTGCCCCCATATTCTATGTCAATGTGTGCGTCACAGTGCGTGCGTATACGGCGCCGAGCACGCACGCACACATTCTAATGAGTAGCGGCCAGTTTGTATGAAGACGTATTACTGTTCTTAGTATACCGTGATATTATTAATCTATTGCTGTTTTCATATTTCCTCGTGTCTCTGCCACCGCTCTCTGACTTTCTCCGATATTTGCTACGTCACTTGTTTTATAATAGATATCAGCCCGCATTGTTTTGATATTGTTTATGAAATTTTTTGTTTTCATTAAGCTTTCGTCTAAAACAATCGAATTTGTTTTCCGTGGGTCAGCTCGTTAATAACGTTTCATAAATAATTGACCAGGCATTGACAACATTTGGGATTGTGTAAATTACACACACATTTGGTTCCGATTCAATTAACAGATTGGATTGTGTTTTCATTAGAGTCCTTTGTGCCAGGATACTGCCAATTACAAAATGAGAGAATCGCGACTTTCAGTGTCCCAGTTACACGGTAATTGATTATACTTGGTAAAATATATGTTCATTGGACCATTGCCTTAAAATACCATCTTTAAAAAATTGTTTTTTTTTACAAATTATATGATTTTACAATTTACAATATACAGGATAAACACTAATTCCACGCTTGAACGTTATTTCTTTTTTTTTTAAATTTAAATACGTTAAACATGAAGACAAGTTTTTTTTCGTGTGCCAAACACTTATTTATATCTTTGATATTCGTACATTTTATGTTATTTATTACATGAGAAGATTTTTCCTATTTTTTTATGTAACTCAGATAGAGTTGCAAATCCATCCTAGGACTCTAGACGACAAGCAGTGGTTTTTTAAAATAAAATTATAGTTAGACATTACTTGCAAGGTGATGTTGTGAAAAAAAAAATATCTAGGCAACCTCGAAGATGTAAACTGTTCGTAGATAATAAACCCATACAACAGATTATGAAATTTAACTACCTTGGGGTGGAGATATCTAGCTACAGCGATCTGTATAATGAAGTCAAAGAGCAGACAAAAAAAGCAGCGGTTATTTCTAAATGCTTAAGAGATATTGTATGGGTCAATAAGCATACGCTAGTGGAAAGCAAAGTCAGAATATATAAAACATGCATAAGACCTTTCATGAAATATAGTATGGAAGCAAGAGCGGACACTGTGAGAACTAAACACCTCCTCAGAACTACCGAGATAAAGACCCTAAGACCCATTGCGGGCAAGACCCTCAGAGACAGAGTACCCAATGCGGAAATCCGCAGAACCTGCGACATACAAAACATTGTAAGATGGAGCAGGCAGGGAAGGCGTTTCTGGAGGACCATGTCGAGAGAATGGAGCAGACGAGACTTCCCAGAGCCGTGATGCGCGGGATTCCAGAGGGGCGCCGACCGCCAGGGAGACCGCCAAAGAGATGGAGAGAGAGCTGGACGTCCTCGTCACAAGACCAGGACTGAACTGTCAATACAGATCACGGATATAACAAAAGAAGAAGAAGAAGAAGAAGAAAAATATTTATGATTTGTATTCTAGTCTTACAATATCTTTGGATGGCCTGTTTTTAAAAAAAAAAATTAAAAAAACACCGACGAAATAGTCTTACGACAATTAGCCGTGGTCGCTTAAAATATATACTTTTTATTCAATCCTATGAATTCAGTCCAATGTGAAATTAATACGTTCAATGTTAGCTACAATAAAATATAACACTTCCAGTAAGAAAAAAAAGATTAAAAATTAATTTTTCAATGAAAAGTATGAAGAATATAGGACTATAATCATAACGTCTCTCTCATTAATTAAATGAGAAATAAGAAGGAAGATTCCTTTAGCGGGACCAGGTGTGCACTTGTAATTTATATCACTTTATAAAAAGAATATGATAAATTAATGATATTTTTCTTCGATATTTTACTCTTAATGTTAAATATTTATGGTAAAGGTATAACATTAACTAGTTTATGGCTATATAAATAAGTTTAAAAAAAATCTAATTTAAAAATATGTTTTACTTTAGTTTGTAATACACGCACAATATGAGTTATTTAATAACAACCATAGTTTCGAGAGGAGCAGTCCCTCTCATCATCAGGTATAGATTCAATGATAAAAAAAAAAAAGTTTAAAATGCTTATGAAAAGTCGATTTCTTATGGTTAAACGAGTTGATATGGCTATTTTATGTAACGGTATACTAAGGATTAAACTGAGTTGGGTAATTTTTTTTAGAGAAGTGTATCAAAGCTACCTTAATCAACTATTTCAGTACTTCTTTGTAGAGTTTTCTGAGATATTCTGCCGTTTGCAGGGTCCATCATGAGGGCTGATGGAAAACCTGAGAACATTATTATTTCAATACTTATGCCAGAGACGATCTAGGTTTGTTGTAAAGGATTATAAAAGTGCCTAAATAACTCTACTTTGTGAAAAGCAAAAATTAGCCAGCAATAATGTTCTCAAATATCCAGTAAATGAAATTAATGTCGGAGTCGAGACGGGGTTTGACAAAACGTATGATGCTGGCATTAATATAATTTAGTATCGCTCTTTGAAAAAGCGATTCCTACGTGATGTCACGTAATTAGCCCCTAAGCTGGAAGGGGAGGATTCCGGAAGCTGGAAGGGGGGGATTCCGGAAGCTGGATGAAATAATAATTCGGAATCGTAAATATTAAAGCACGTTTCATCCGGGTGTTTTTGTAAAGATAACATCAATTACACTTTGGACAAATTAATAACTTGGGTCATTACGGTAAAGTCTGCTACGCACAAGGTAAATTAAAGTAAAATAAGAATTTTGTCTATCACGTACCCGTTAGCATTAAATAAATTTTAAGCTACGTATGTCTTAGAACCTTTCTTTTTTTACCTTCAACAGGCCAGGACGCCCAATTACAGAAGCAAAATAGCATAAATAAATAAATAAATAAATAAATATATAAATAAATAAACAAATAAATAAAAAGAAGCAAAATACATCACAAAACACCCTGTCTTGAGTTAATCACATAGATTAAATTGAATTAAGGGGGAATACATACCTACGAAGCGCGAAAAAAGGCAATTTTTCTGATTTTTTTTAAAGATCACCAATATGAACAATGGTATTAGTTTTTTTCTATATAAAAGTGCATAATTTTAAGAATATGTTAATTTTTTTATAAAAAATATTCTACATAGGTGGGAAATTCTTTTGTTCTGTCGACTGTCGAAAAAAAAAAGGTCTCGCGGACCACTCCCCTTTCATCTGCAATCATCAGAATTATATTGTTTTTAAAATATACCTAACCTGATGAGTAAATTATAAAATGAGATATTTCCATACAAAAATGTGATCAAAAACGCAAGAGAAGGTATGAGAAAAAAAGGTGAAATTTTTCTCACTCCGCTGGACGATCGTTAAACATTAGTTTTATAAACTAGCCAATTTTATTATTGTTATTAAATTTGCCATGTGTTTCTTTGCAATTATCTTATTAGTATTTTTTTACAAGACAGTCGTGTTCCAATTACTAAACTGAAAAGGTTTCCCTAGTAGGGTAGCGCACGTACTTTGGTATATCTTTCTAAGTCATTAGTAGAACATGTTTTCCGAAGAATAATCTTTCTAAGGGTTCGCTATGTTTGTTAGATACGCTGGTTAGCTGAAGCTAGTAAGGAATAACACATTCAGAAAATATAATTTTTCTCCTCGCATTATATATATTTTTCGCTCTGGATGTGATTTTATGATGATTTTATTAAATTGATATTCAATTTTTTTTACATAACTATGTTCAGTTTTATTAATATTATTAATATTTAAAGCATTAACTTTGTGGTTAGACATAATAACAGAATGTTAGTAAACTTAGTAAAATCCACTAGCAGATTTACGGTCTACCGGTTTCGAGACGTACCCGTCTCCTCGTCAGGACCAACACTACACTACTAAATTCACAACACTATACACCCCAACAATAGTATTGTAAAACTATCACCACTATTGTTCACATGCGTGTTAATCTTGTCAGAGAAATAGAACTACTAACACGCATGTGAACAATAGTGGTGATAGTTTTACAATACTATGATTAGGGTGTATAGTGTTGTGAATGTAGTAGTGTAGTGTTGGTTCTGACGAAGAGACGGGTAAGTCTCGAAACCGGTAGACCGTAAATCTGGTAGTGGTTTTTACTAAGTTTACTAACATTCAGTTATGTTCAGTTTTCTTAGTACATCCAGGTATTTGCATGACGTTTTGGAGTATAGATTGTATAAAAAAATTTATATCCTGGCCTTAAGGGTATGATCAAAATAAAACTTTTTCAAGATTCAAGAATCATTCCCTTTTTTGTCTAAAGCAACGTAACAATACCTAATAGCGAATGTGGAAATCTGACGTGTGTCATTCTGTTGACACCAGTACACATGGAGGCTTTTGGAACGGCTCAGCACATGTTTCTATTTCTATTTCCAATACTAATATAATATTGTTTTATTTACTGTATTATATTAGTTTGATTGGTATTCACAATATTCTCCAGCCATAATACCATAGCTTGAGATGTGTTTTCATTTGTTATATTACTGAAACGAATGTCTGCTTTGTATTCTTTCTCCAGTTGCATTCATTGTGGAGTGTTTGTCGTTATATAATCAAAAAAAAAATTAAATAAATAACGTCTTTAGTTGTAAACCGAGTGAAAAAACTAAACACAAATCAAATCGCCCTGATTTTTGCAACCAGTCCCGGAAAATATATTTGTATAAAAATATAATACTGCATGTCACGTTATACAATACAGTTGCGCTTCTAGAAGCGAAAAGAACCTTACATAATTGAGAGTTTTTAAACAACCTGAACATTTTAAAACGATTAAGAAAAATCTGGAAGCCTGTGGAATACACGAGTACATACCAAAAAGTTTTAGAGGTTTGGGATCTACAAATTGCTACGCTTCCGCGCTGTCAGTTTCAGTTTGTTTTGACAAGCGAGTGAAAAGTATAGAAACGAGAGAATAGACTGTAACCAGAGACAAGTGGAACTTTTCAGGCAATAAATGAGTGCGGATTCCAATGAAGTGAACCAGCTTATGTTTGTGTGGAGTGTCTTTTTGTGTATCAAAAGTTTTAATTGTTTACAACTGTCTTGTTTTGTTTCTCACCACAGTGAGGCCGTGTCAGTATGTTTTATAATCCATATTTGAGGAACTTATTAACCCTAAATTACTCGCACGAAGAAAATTACATAATTACTCGCACGGGGTCTCAGGTGTATTGTAGGAGTTATTTTTAATATAAATTGAATAAATATGTAAATAAAACTATTTAATTATTTAAGTGCTTTATTTTAGCTATTACATTTTTAAGAAATAACGTGAATTAATATCTAATTAGACAAAAAACAAACTAAAGTAAAATAATTAGCAAAAATTAACATTTTGTTGAGATTAAAGTTAAAAATTACAATACTTTTAGGAACTCTCAGAACCATTGTTATCACACTGTTGACCATATATAAACAAGTGATCATTGCATACAAATTATGCGGACTTTTTGCATTTGTCGCCACTTTGCGATAGCTTTTTCACAGAGAGTTGTTGAAACGCCCACGTTTTGTTGTGGTTGGCGGAATTCGATTGTCCAGGTCATGCACTTCTATAAGGCGATGTTTTACAACCTTCGTCGGCCAGAGTCATCGTCTCTGGTAATTTTGAAGTTCTATAAACAATTGCCGCAAGAAAAGACGCCTCACGTAAGTACGTAAATTGTCTGTATTTGCTCGATGCACACTAGTGCATTTATGCCTGTAACATTTATAATGTAATGTTTGGATAACTTTGTTTTATGACATAAGTAATAATACACGAACAAATATAATAAAATAAGCTGCTCGCCTCTTTTTCATAAAAGTTACGTAACTACTCGCATGGGGTCACTGCTCAAGAGAGCAGAGTGACTTGATTGCTACTTAAATGCAAACTTTGACATCAGTTAGGAAACTAGCGGGGCGCGAGGAAAAAGGGAACACGGCAAGTATTTTTTTTTTTAAATGCGATAGTGCTTTGACCCCATGCGAGTAATTTAGGGTTAAGCATAATATTATGGAAACCAAGAACATGGACGCTGGCGCTGCGGAATTATTTGGCCAAGGTTCAAATCATAGAGGCCCTTATAATAGAAAAGCCTTGAATCCAGACAATGTGAGTTGAGCTTAAAGCAATTGAAGTAACAAGAAGTATGCGGCACGCTTCAACCCCTAATTTTATATTGCCGTCATAAAATACGTAACTCAAAGCATGTAACGTATTTTATGACTCGAATATTGTTGAGCTCCTCGTCGCATGTACTTGTTTTATGAGCGTCTTCCAGACATATTATTGCAGAATTTCTCGTTCTTTCAGTTTTTTATAATAAACAAATGTACTATATATATTGACATCAATAGGTACCTACTCATATCTTGAATGTGTTTTGTGACTTCAATTTATCAAAGATTTCGAACATGTGTGGGCTTAATAGACTTCAAGCAGGCTTAGACGCAGTAGAATAAGAAGAACAAGCTATATTTCAATATAAAAAAGCGTACTTTTGAGACTACTGATGCCAATGATGTATACAATCACACAAAAAAAAATTTCACACGTTCCTGAGATCAAGGATCTCGGTATCATCTTTGATGTTAAACTGAAATTTTCAACTTGTATAAAACAATAAGTTTGCAACGTGTTACAATCTATTTTGATTTTTACTCTCTTTCTTTTAACTCGTGGCGTCTGCTTACTTGGTTGCTTGACGAAAAAACTTTGGATCGATTTTTAACCCTTTTCCCATTATCCTTTGCAAGCAGACTCGTGGCGACGATCAATAAGATCTATCAAAATTTCGTTAAAAAAATTAATAATTATAGTAAAATTTTAATTTTTTTCAATGGTTTTTTCGAATTGGAATCATTACAAAAGTTTGATTACTACCAACGGCGGCCTGATAACGTCACGGAATATTTAAAATTTGAATTACTCCGTCGGTAGGTATAATAGGTACTTCACTACGAATTTCGAAAATTTATGACAATTGGTTCACAGGTAACAGCACACTTCGGTTTTTTGGAAAGAAATCAAATAATAAAGAGATATTTTAGAGACTTTTGTCTAGACATGTTTCATTTTCAGTTATTCAATTATTTAAATACATGATAGTATTTACAAAGAAAGGGAGTAAAATAAAAACTTGGTTTTAATGGGTTAGTTTTTTAATACATGAAAAAATTTCAATTGGGAAATGCATCTAGCGATTGTAAAAGTTCATAATTCTACACATATTTTAATATGGAATTCATCCATCACACATGACTCCGGGAGAATATAATTACGGCAGTCTCGCCTGATGATATTGTGGGTTAAAATCGTAATTTACACGATTGAATCTCCGAATTTACTAGAGAATTATGGCCTAATTGTACCAAATAACTATTCGCGTAATAAATATAACTTTTATTAATTATTACTTAAAGTTAAATTAAACTTATTTATAAATTTTACTAATATAATATTTAAAGTACACTTCGTAAATTTTATGGTAAATGAAGTCTGAAGAATTGCTGTCAAAAAATTACTTAAAAAAAACTAACCCATAAAAACCAAATTTTTATTATACTCCCTTTCTTTGTAAAATATAACAACAATTAAAGACGAATTAAAACATATAACATAACACTAAACTTGCAGTAATTTAATATACTTCTAAAATGTCAAATGTTTTGAGTTTTGATAAAAAACTTCATGCTTTGAAGATTAAATTCTAAAAACATTTGTCAGTCAATTGAGATTTTAGAAATTCGCAATGAAGTACCTATTATGTATATCGACGGAGTAATTCAAATTTAGAAAATATTCCGCGATGTTATCGGGCCGCCGTTGCTAGTAATCAAACTTTTGTAATGATTCCAATTTGAAAAAACTATCAAAAATTTGAAAAATACAAAATTATACTATAATTATTATTATTAATTAACGAAAATTTGATATATCTTCTTGATCGTCGCCACGAGTCTGCTTGCAAAGTTTCAGCTCGATTGTATCACGGAAAAAGGATCAAAAATCAATCGCCACGAGTTAATATAAAGGGAGTAATAAGTATATGTGCGTAAACATCAGAAGATTACTCATCAAATCTTCATTGATATTACACTCTGGGTGGGTGAATTGATCTAGATTAATTTGATGAAGATTGGCAGGTTATTGCGAATATTATTGTAATATTAGTGGTGTTTTGATCTGATTTAATTATAGCTTATTGTCAATTTAATTTAGAGTTAAAGCAATGCAATATTGTGACCTCATAAAAAAATACTGAAATGACTGAAAAAAATTATGTCGGATGATCACATCGGTGTAAACAACTTGAAAGGGACTTTTAGTGTGTGGTCACTTATTTGTAGAAGATTGATGAAAAAGTTTGCCTCTACTATCCAGCTTCTTTGGTGCATGAATAATGTTGTGAAGTATGTTAATGTCGTAGGCAAGAAAATTAGGTGAGTAAAATGCTCACATTTTGGTTTAGAAAAGTGAATTTAAAGGTTTGCGATCATGAGTGATTCAAAGCATTAACACATTTACTTTTCCTTAATTAATAACACAGCTTGGTCTCTTTTATCGTGTTTTCAAATACGGTTTAAAATTAATTATAAAAATTTCCGCGCGTTCAGTATTGAGGCTATACAACTTGTCGCGCAAGATGCTCGTCTATTCGAATCTCGATATTCGCACGCGTACACACAAACTCGTACAGAAGAGAGAGAGAAAGAGAGAGAGAGAGGGGGAGGAGCCGCGTTAAGGAACTACGTTCCAATAATACATTAATGCGTACATTGGCGCACATTTGACGCAATGTAATGCAACACTTATTTTATTTCGCTACACACTCCAGCAGTACTCGAAACCATGTCCCACGTCACGCAAAGAATTAACCCGGCAGAAATAGAGGTCTTTAGATGGATAACTCACTGTCTAGCCTAGGCTCAGAATGGCCACGAGTGGTAAAATGTTGATAACCACTCGCTTAATCAATCTTTTCCTCATCTAAAGATATGAATCTTCTAACCGGAGAAAAGTATAGACTAGTGGAAGGCTGAAGCGGTATTTAATACGACGAGCAAAATTGCTTATCCTTTTATTGTATGATGCGTTGGAGTAGATGGTATCGGTAAGGTTTTAGCTAATTGCAGGGCTTGTGTACCGTGATTCTGATTCTGTGTTGTACTTCATACTGTATCTAAGTTAGATTTTTATTATTTTTTATTTTTTTTATTTAATAAATGGTACAAATACAATTCTTATATATTAACATATCAAATTGATTTTTTACTTTAATATTTTGTAGTCGTGTAGACCTCATCAGTGAAGAGAAGCTCTTGAGTCTGAAGAGAGAGCCTCAGTTCTTGCTTTATATATAGGTACACATGCGAGTCATTTAGTAATACGGTAATTAAGGTAATTTAATAATTAAGTATTGAAGTATTTTGAAAAAAGTTAAAGGTTTAAATGATTTTTGAATTTAAGTTTGATTTTAGAAAAATTTTAATTTTTTTATTTGCTCTGAGAGGTTACTGATGCAGCGTTCGATTGGTAAATTATTGTAGTAGTTAATGGCTTTATAAATATAATGGTTCTGCATTTGGGTAGTTTTAAATTCAGGCATAATAAATTGTTTTACATTTCTTATATGTAAATTTAAGTTAGGTTTAGTGCACGTGCTTATTGGTGCTGCAGTCAAATAGAGAATGACCATTTAATATGCGCTTCGTATCTTTATTTTTTCGTTCCCGCTTGAAGGGTATCTTTATTTTTTTCTTCAGCAGGACCAACCAAAATACCATTGTTATACTTATTAAACAAAATACATTTCAATGTCGCTTTCTCCTATCGATTTCAGTCCCATTGGAATTATTATACCCTGCCAAAAATATTTCGATTCAATATATATATATATATATATACCGTTGTATGCTTGTTTTGCTTCTGGACCTCACCCGTGATTTGAATTCATGAATATATGAATTTCATATTCCCTTATATTTCACTCGAGGATGCTGAAAATTTGATTCTTGCTAGATGTAAAATAAAATAAAACCATGTAAATAAGAGAAGTCTAACGGAACAATAATATTTTCAAGCAAACATAAAAAAATTATGCTTAGCGATTGGGCTTAGTGTTATTGATTAAACTTTGCGGGTCCGTAGTTTTAACCTCAAAAAAATGTTAATAAATAATTATAATTGCGAAAATTAATTTTTGACATTTAAATTTTTCCAGTCAAAATCAATTATCTCTACGTTTTTAATGAAAATATTTTTAGTTTCTTACAAAAAAATTTTGAATTTTATTTTTTATTGAATATTAAAAACAGTATGGAACAGATAAGGATGATGTATCATCTTTTTTTTTAAAGTAAGTTTTTAATTTGAAAGCATTATTAGCATTATGTGGCGTGTTTAAAATAATCGCGTTGACCTAAAAAATTCAGACAGAATATGAAAATTTCAGATGCTAAGAAAAATTTTACGACGCCAAAGCACATCATTCGAGAGTTCTTGTATATTAAATTATATTACATTAGCAAAACCTTCGTAACTTTAAATATAACATGAAATATGAAAATTTGTATTTGTTTTATTCCGGCTTACTTTGAGGTGGAGATTACCCCTCAGTCACATTCAATAACTTACATTAATTGTATCAGTGTACATTATTTTAAAAATATTCAGAAAAAAACATAAAAACTCAACATATTTCAATAAAAAATTTCAATAAAATATATAGAACAGATGAACTTAATACACATTTCTACATATAAAACCGTATTTTTTTTGTATTAATATCTATTCATCTATCCAGAATCTTAATTAACTTAGTAAAAACCACTAGCAGATTTACAGTCTATCGGTTTCGAGACGTACCCGTCTCTTTGTCAGGACCAACACCACACTACTACATTCACAACACTATACACCCCAACCATAATATTGTCAAACTATCACCACTATTGTTCACATGCATGTTAATCTTGTCAGAGACAAGCATGCACTGATTATGAACCATTGAACTACTGAACAATTCAGGGATCTAACGAGAGAGAGTGAGAGGGGGCGGGGTATAAAGTGGGTGTTACCACATCCCTTGTGAACGCTACAACGAATGTCTTTATTACTCTACCACATTAGATACATCATCTCTCTTACACAACTCTGTATATAGCGGTAGGTGGTAAACTTCTTAAGAGGAGGTAGATTACTCCGGCCATATGACTAGTATCTATGCCCTACCATGACCAAGACGGTAAACCTTTTACATTACAAATAAATAAATACAGGTGCACCAAAAAAATGACAACTTTTGCAATTTTGAATGTTCTTGAAATTTTTTCTGTATACGCCTCTGTAACTACGTGACACTATGTGGAAAGGGAAAACAAAACTCCCGTTGGTAGCTTATTTTGTTCCATCTGCTATTTATTTTGTCAGTGAAATTAATGTCCGAAATGTAGACTTTGTGAGCCTTGGTACACTCGATTATCTTCTGGTCAAATATACGGTACCGTCAACGCACGTACAACTATTAATTAAATTTTAAAGTATGAAAAATAAACAAATTGTTTAATTAATACTCATGCAATTTAATTAAGTGTGTTTCAATTATATGACAATCATATAAAAATTAAAGACTTAATATTGATATTATATTCAAGAACACAATATTATTGTGAAGTTGCAATTTTTTTAGTACAAGTTCTGTGAAATTTAAAACCAAACCAATTAGAAAGACATACAGAATAATAAAATCCACGAAAAAATATTCTGGCGTCCTCTAGCGGCAGGAACACGAAGTAATTTGTGCCTACCGTACCAAGAAAAAGTGGATTGCTCTAAAAATTGACAATAAATGAGACTTAAGAGATAAGGTCGATACATTCACGGAAATATACAAGGCCGCTATAGCGTAACTGGATAACGCGCATGCCCCGGAAAGGAGGAGATCCGTGGTTCGTATCCCGGTAGCAGCCAAATATTTTTTCGTGGATTTGATTTTTCTTTATTTTTCTAATTGATTAGTTTAATTTGGTTTTACTTAATATTGATATTACGTTTGATTGTCACATTAAGGTATTGAAATAAAGGGCACTAAGAAGAACGTCCTTGACTCTCGCGACTATAGGTACTCTTCTAAAGAAGTTTTGATACGACGAAACGTCGTGAGTCAAATCTCAACACATCCATACGGTTCGTATAAAATATCCGTTTATTTCAACACCTTAACATGTAAAAATTGTTATTAAATATTATCAGCTTTCACCGATTGCTATTGTAAGGCTTGGTGAGTGGCTATATTTCGATCATTGTACAATCATAATATGACACTACCACATGATTGTACAACGTACTATTCTAACAAAACAGAAAAGGAACATATAGCATTCTGCATTCTCTGGGGAATGTTTTTTTGTAAAAATTGTGATGATCAAAATTTGAGTTATTGGTTATATTAAAGAACTGGAAGACAGTTTTAAAGTAATCTTAATATTCTTAAAGAGATAAGGTTGTTATTACGGTCGTTAGACGTATTTATATGTGAAATTTAACGGATATTTTGTACAAACCGTATATTTCACTGAGAAGCAAATATCGATGTTTCGCTGAAGTCTTATCCAGCGTCATCAGGGGATTTTCCTCTCACCACGGAGTGGAGGCAAAACTGATTTCTTATTCCGAGGTCGTAAATTATATACAATTTGTTTGGGGTGTTCACTTCTTCTACGACAGAGGTCGCCAGTGTGCAATACGTACTATATCTACGGGCTTTTCTGTGACATCTCTTAAAGGTGGAATCAAAGTCGTGAGAACAGGGCGCTAAATACTTAGTAGTATGTGACTGTCTTCTCTATTGAAATTAGGATGTTTTTTGTGTTATTAGGATGTTGTTTCAATGGAATCTCCCATACACTAGGTATATGGCGCGCTTCTGTTTATAAGAGTTTTACCTTGTCAAATCTGACGGCAAATTGCAGAATTATTGGAATTATTATTTTTAATTGCCCCAATATGTTCCCTTAAACGTGTAGTGATATTGCGTTTAGTTTGTCCTACGTAGAATGCTCTACAAACGCATGGAACTCTGTATACATTTGGAGAACTCTGTATACACTACCTAACATATGTGAGATCAACCTAATTTTTTTTAAGAGTGAAATCTTTCGTTTGCGTCATTGAAATCTCTTACTAGAAAAATAGACAGATCTGTAGATATCTATGGAGATCCATTTGATAACGTCAATCAAAGTTACGCATTTTAAAAATAAACAGAGATTTCAAATCTTCCCCGCCTCCCTACTTTTCCCGCAACGTAAAAAATATATTTACTCTGCGAACAAAGAAATAACGAATACGGCGTAGAGCTATAAACACTTTCGTTAAGACAATGCTTTTGTTAAGTGTGAAATATTAAAAGGTTTCGTCGCATAAGCCTGGGAATTAGCTCCGAGCCGGGCGGCTAAATCCAATACAGCCTCCCTCGGCGGTGGTGGGGATGAAAAAAGCAATAAGCCTTGACGGTATCAAAGGGAAAATTACCGCAATATTAAAACATCACCGTAAATATCGCAAAGATATTCGAAGCAACACTTCAATTAAATTTTCGCTAATTTATACAATAATTTTGCAATTTGTATCGTCATTTGTTTTGCGAGATTTACTTTCGTTTTTAAAAAGAGCTTTTTTTGGGGACGCACAATGGTCGGAAAAGACAATCTAAGCGAGCGAAATTATTTTAGTGTTTATTTGTATTCTGTATCCATTAAATAATAATAATAAACCAATTTAAAGATATAAAAAATATAATAAATGTAGTATTGAAAACTCGATTATACCACCTAACCACACATTATATTTAATTCTAAACTTGTCTTTATGACGTCCACAATTGATCCACTTTCGACATATTTGTCCACAAAAATTAAACAAGGTTTTTTTTTGTTATACCTTGTTGTATTAATCGCCCTTAAAACAGATTTTTTTACTTCCTTTAGAAAAGCCTCGCTCCTTTAACCATACTCCAAACAGGTTTTTCCTTGGTAATCCGAGAGCTGGAAAATAAATAAATTATGAATACAGGCGTACCAAAGTGCACTCCGATTGATTTTAAATCTGTAGCTAAGATATTAGAGAACGATAGTTTACAACAATAAGAATCAATATATGTCAATCCCAGTTTTGGCAGTCTAAAGCATGCAGAAAAAATTTACTATTATTACTATATTTAATAATGTTAAAAACAAATCGTGGCTTTGTAGAATATTAATTGAATAAAAATGTGGATTATATAAAAAAAAAGTTACCTAAGTTTATCGATTCCATAGTTCAAGGAACAAAATTCAAAAATATAAACACACCACTTTGGTACAAATACTCGTATCCGACTGACAATAACTCATCTTTATTTTTTTTCAACAACATGTCATTACCTGCTTTATTTCGCTGCATATATTTTATTTTGATTACGACTTTTGTTTTTTGAATTTTGCGCGCACAGAATCAAATTTCCAACCTTTGTGGGACGTAACGTAACGTTATTATTTTGACATTCTCTGAAACGTAGATTCACCCTTCTATTTGTAGTTGCAAAAAACACACACCGTAGTATTAGCCAGAATAAATAGATAAATTTCCCGCATCGCACACCGCGTCTGCTGGATCAACGCAAAATTCTAGGTTTGAGTCCTGGCAGAAACGAATTTGTTTTTATTTCTAAAGTCATATACTTATACCTATTTTAATATATTTGTTTTTAAATTTCTATAATGTTTGTAAATATTTTTTTTTAACATGCAGACAAAACAATAAGTGTTCATAATCCTAATATTTGAATATTTTATGATAATTAAGGGAATTAAATGTGTATATCTTATTTACTTAATTTAATGTCTTACATTTTTGTATTTTTGTATTGTTTGTATCACACTTAATTTAATGTCTTAATTTTTATGAATTAATCTAATGATTCTTTGTCTATATCTTACTTATTTAATCTAATGTCTTACACTAAAAATTACATCAACAAATGATATATACATGTATGACAACGCCCACACGAGAATAAATTCTTATTTAAAAGTGGGTAAGCGTGTAATATAAATGTGTATTAATTATATTATATTGAATACAGTCACTATTAAGTTGATGCATTTACCAAGTAAATTTAATAAAATAAAAATAAAAAGAATGACAGAACTTACTTTTTATGATTGAAAAATTAGAAATAATTGACGAAGTAACTGTGACTTAGTTAAATAGTTTGTTCCTAATTATTTATTGGATTCATATATTTTTTGTTTTTTTAAATCTTTATGCTTTTTTTAAGTAGACGTATTCTAAAAATAGTAGTTTCAGCTACATTTTTATATTTTGTGTGTTCTGACAACACAATTTCTACATTTTGTCAACGAACGGATAATTATTTATTCAGCTAAATCATAGAAGATTCAAAAGGACGAATCTATTTATATGAAAATGGTGTACGGATGTCTTTTTAGGGTAGCCCAGAGATTATGACGTATATAAGATGGTTTTAGTGAACAGTTTACACAATACAATGTTCAACAATTCCACCACATGACTGACACCCAAACCATTTCCTAGGTTTCTTACGAGTTGAGGTATCTGATATTTTTACTTCCTTTCTTTTAACTCGTGGCATCTGCTTGCTTGTTTTCTTGCCGAAAAAACTTTGGATCGATTTTTAACCCTTTTCCCGTGATCCAATCGAGCTGAAACTTTGCAAGCAGAATCGTGGCGACGATCAAAAAGATCTGTCAAATTTTCGTTAAAAAAAATTAATAATTATAGTATAATTTTGGATTTTTAGAAATTTTTGTGGTTTTTTCAAATTGGAATCATTACAAAAGTTTGATTAGTACCAACGGCGCCGGCGGATCGATAACGTCATGAAATATTTAAAATTTGAATTACTCTGTCGGTAGGTATACTACGAATTTCGAAAATTTATGACAATTGGTTCACAGATGAGAGAACACTTCTGTTTTTTGGGAAGAAATCAAATAATAAAAATATATTTTTAGAGATTTTTGACATAGATATTTGTCTAGACATGTTTCATTTTCAGTCAATCAATTATAACATAATGTTAAACTTAATTTACAAAGAAAAGGAGTAAAATAAAAAACTTGGTTTTTATGGGTTAGTTTTTTCGGCTTGATATTAGACTACTTCATCATTAAGAATGTTCTTAGGTTTTCACGGCCACTCAGAATCTTCAAGTTTGTGTTTACTGGGGTATTATGCCGTGTTGTTACGACCTTTCGGGCCGACTTTTCGTATCCCATTGCAGGGTCCCACCAGTCATCAGGTCCATCATCAGCCCTGATGATGGACCCTGCAATGGGATCCGAAACGTCGGCCCGAAAGGTCGTAACAACACGGCATAATACCCCAGTAAACACAAACTTGAAGATACTTCATCATTATCTATTATTTCGCTCTACAAACCACGGAGGTTCCATAAAATATTTTATTCATAGATATTTTTGTATGCCGTGTATTTCCATTCCGGGTTTTAATCAGACTATCCTGGTTCGAATAACTGTTCCACATTAGACCCAACCGTCGTGTCAGGTTTCTCAGACATGTGACCGTAATAAAAAAACGAGCGAGCCTTACAATAGTCGGATATGATGTGTAACATTTGATATCTCACAATTAAAAATATCAATAGAGCTGCAACAGACATTAATATCAAAATTTTAAAAAACCTATATATTTATTTATTAGTAAATACAAGTAAAGAAAATGTATGTGCATTTATTTAGTATTGAATTTTGCCGGACTAGGTAAGTATCGTATATCTACATACGCGTTTTTATTTAGAAATGTGTTTGGTTAATTATATGTTTTTATTTTTTTTCATAGATGGCGGTAGTGTGCCGCTATACATATTGTATGAAAACTTTGAATACACATTTAAAAATAATCACATGAATTACATAAAATTTGAGAATGCAAATCATTAAGGGTAGTTAATGTTTTCATAAATGTAACAAAAGTTAAGTATTTATTGGATAGTTTCGAAGATATAAGCCAAAATATATCAAAAATGCAACATCCACACGCTTGACATCCCATGCGCAACATATATACAAAATAAGAAGCGTTGAATGTTGGAAGTGTGCGTCTTCGCTGTGATGACACTTGCTGTACATTGATTTGTTTATAATTGATAATTTTTTTCCATCGCGCGCGCTCATTGGTCAAATGAAATTGCGCGCGCTTCCCCGGCGTCTTATTTCCTGTTACGCATTTCCTTCCTTTTTCACGAAATCACTGCCACAGATTGCAGGAAAGCGAGAGAAAAGATGTTACACATCAAAAATCTTACACTTTTCTGCTTGTCTCATTTTGTATCTGGAATACTGATTTTCAGATTTTTTTATAATTCCTTTTTCTTTATAAATCTAAACCGTAAAATCTAAATCCGCAATTCAACGAATTTTGGAATTCTTCCAAACATTTATGTTAAAATGGTTTAAGTCATTTTTACATTTCATTAAGGTAAGGTAAGATTCTATCTTTCCAATACATAAAAATAAAAATTTACATGAAGTGAAACCTTTCATTGAAATTTCTAAGTACAAGGAAAACGATGAAGGCCTTCCACGATATATCAAAAGGACGAGAATTTTCAATCATAATAATCCAAAAATTGGAGTTGATACTATGTGCGGCATAAAAGCAAAGACAGCAATATCTAAAAAAATTAAAAATTGTTTTGATTGCAATCACCGAAAATGACTTATTTAAAATGTACTGAATTCTAGATTTTATGTATCTATCCCTTGCAAAATAATGCTTCCTATAAATTTAAAGGATATTTTTCCTTTAAAATCTCAAATTCAGTTCTGCATATTTTTTTTTTCTGCATAATTCACTGTTTCTATACCCCACATGATGTTTCGAAATTATCGTGACAAACTTTGTAGAAGTTCATTGTAATATATTTTTAAGAAATTAAAAATAACAATGTTGTTTTTTTTCCCACTATAATAATTTAATTTAAAAAGTTTTAATTATAACGTTTTCGACGCTTTCTGCGTCATCTTCAGTAATAAACCAAACTAAATGACTAATGACTACTTGTCGGGTCTGGTGTGGGAGTGGAGCGGCGGGAAGGGGTAGGTTTGCGGGACGGGGCTAGTATGGACAATAGGGGGGATGTAATATAAGGTGTTTGACTGTTGAGTGTATTAGCATTGTTAAAATTGCTTTATAAATTTTAGAGAATATCTAGTTTTCTTCCTTTTCTGCATAAGTATATTGGAGTATCTCTACTTTGCCATGGGTGAATCGATTCACCGATTGATAAGTAGTCATTAGTCTTAAGATTTAGTTTAATTAATTACTAAAGATGACGCAGTAAGCGTCGAAAACGTTATAATTAAAACTTTTTTAATTAAAGTGTTATAGTGAGAAGAAAACAGCCTTATTATTTTTAATTAATTTAAAATATATATAAATATTATGATATATTTATTAATGAAATATACATTTATTAAGTCGAAGTCTTTGCGTTTTCGCAAATTGATTTTAAATTAGAAAAATAATAATCAGATTCAAAAAGGAAGTATATCTACTTAAGACAAAGGAAGAAACTAAAAGATCTATAATTTAAAAGAGAAAGCTGAGCTGAAGTGAATTTGGGCATC
The DNA here is from genome assembly GCA_016648135.1 of Agrypnia vestita. NCBI lineage: Eukaryota > Metazoa > Arthropoda > Insecta > Trichoptera > Phryganeidae > Agrypnia > Agrypnia vestita. The sequence continues at coordinate 108,179 of JADDOH010003131.1, read as the reverse complement.
TGAAACTGATTTTTGAAAGTAATTTCCTCTGTGTTTTAGAAAACTAATTCAGTACGTAGCCTTACGCACTCTTGAAGGGAAATTTCTTTGTGTGTTAGGAATGAAAAATATACGACGGGCATCACACGCGGAGAAGGGAAATAAACAGAAAAAAGACAGATAAGTGTAGTAGTTTATATAATTGAATACGCCAAGAAAGTGAAATGGAAATGGGCAGGCTTTAATGGTTGGACGAACGCAGTCATCCAGTTTTACCCGAGGGAAATCACGAGGCTGACAGGTCGTTCGAAATCGTGCTGGAATGATAAAATAATCAAACTTTACGAAAATACCTGGCCGCAAATAACACGAAAAGAACGAATAATATGAACAGAACAGGTACTTGGGGAATCTTTTATTCAGCAATGGACATAGATTGGATGATATTGGTGAAATTAGTATATTGAATAGAATACGATACAATATATTAGGTCTTTACATATGAAATTGAGGTTTAGTATGGGAGGAACATAAAGCCGATTTTTTTTATTATAATATATTTATTTAATCAAAGTATGTACCATTGCTATCTATGCACTTTTGCCATCTCATAGGTAGTTCATCGATCCCTTTACTAAAAAAACCATTCGGACGGGAATCAATAAAATCTTTGAAGGCGGTTTGGACTGCCCCATCGGAGTTGAATTTTTTCCTTTGCAAGAAGTTATCCAAATTTCGAAAAAAATGGTAATCTGTTGGGGAAAGGTCCGGAGAGTATGGTGGATGTCTTAGACATTCCAATTGAAGCTCCTCTAATTTGGTAGCCGTCTGTTGTGCAGTGTGTGGTCTAGCGTTATCATGAAGCAGCAGTGGCCTAGAGCGATTAACCAGCCTCGGTTGTTTAGCAGCTAGCTTTTCCATCATGGTTTGCAGTTGCTGACAATAGACATCTGCCGTAATCGTCTGGCCAGATTTAAGAAAGCTGTAGTGAACGACACCAGCACTAGTCCACCAAACGCTCACAAGTAACTTTTTTGGAGTCAATTTTCGCTTGGGGCATGGTTTGGCTGGTTCGGCAGGGTTCAGCCATTGCGATGAGCGCTTCCGATTATCGTACAGGATCCACTTTTCATCACAGGTAATGATTCGATTTAAAATCCCTTCATTATTGTGCCGGTTGAGTAATGCAACGCAGCAGTCCACGCGCGTTTGTTGATTTGCTTCACTCAATTCGTGAGGTACCCACCTTTCAAGCTTTTTCACCTTACCAATTTGCTTCAAGTGGATTAAAACAGTTTTATCACTAACACCGCAGCCTGCAGCTAACTCGGATGTGGTTTGCGATGGATCCGCTTCCACAATAGCCTTCAATTCTTCATTATCAACTTTGGTCTCCGGCCGTCCACGGGGCTTGTTCTGCAGGTCGAAATTTCCAGAACGAAAACGTTGGAACCAAAAACGCACTGTGTTTTCTTTTGCGGCACCGTCGCCATACACATCATTAATCCTTCGAGCCGTTTCTGCAGCACTGGTGCCACGGTGGAACTCGTACTCGTAAATAACGCGATATTTCAAGTTTTTCATTTTGTAAACTGAGTGACGCAAAGAAAAAAACAATTGAGAAAAAAACAAATGAATAATAATTTTCAAAACACAAATACATGAGTAAATAACTGTATAAATTTGGATTTGGAATTCCTAACCAAAGAGAAGATATTTGAGATCAAATTTGCCAGTACGGCAAAACCCCAATTTCATATGTATGGACCTAATATTTTTGATGTTTATGGAGGTAACTCTGTGGTTGGACATAATCATTAATTTTTAATAAACAAATTTGTAATAATCACTTAACTAGTAACTTTACGTGCACCGGTTTCGATACCACTATATCTTCGTCAGGACAGACGCATACTAATATCCATTACTTATTCTAGCAAACAAATCAATTTCTGAACGGGGGCGTGGTTACATTTATGGTGGAGATAATTGAGAAGTGGACGCCGAATTGGGAAATATATCAAGTAACGGGCTATTCATAAAATATATCTGGTTATTAATTATATTTGTTTATACAAAGTTGTTTAATTAAAATTCTTAACGATATAATATTTTCGTTCAATACAATTTGGATGACATTGGTGTTATAATTAATGAAAATGAACTTTGTTTTCACCACTTTTGTATTAAAAAATATCAACATGTTTCAGAGCCCATTGCCCCTTCATCAGTATACAATTGTTTACTAACAAATTAAAAATCAAATACATAAAGATGGACGAATATTTTACATAAAGAAATTATTTTATTTTATTAATCTTAATTTTATTTTCATTGCAAAAATCCACATTTACATTGGCTTAATTTATAATATTTAATAACCAAATTAATTAATCAATTAGAAAGACATACAGAAAAATCTAATTCACGAAAAAATATAAGGTTACTACTGGGATTCGAATCCAGGTCACCTCCTTTCCGGGGCCGGTGCTCTGACCACTAAGCTATAGCGACCTTCTATGTTTCCGTGAATATATCGACCTTATATGTAGTTCTTATTTTTATTAATTGATTAATTTTTATTTTTGTCCATCGAGCAATCCACTTTTTTGATACGGTAGTTGAAATTACTTTGCAATGCCACCGCTAGATGGACGCCATGATTAATTTAATAATTCATTTTTATTTGGACATATATTTATACAACAGATATTATATATATTCAAGAACACATTCATATTTGTGAAGTTGTAATTTTTCAGAACAAAGTTCTGTGAAATATTTAATAACCAAATTAATTAATCAATTAGAATAAAAATAAGAACTACATATAAGGTCGATATATTCACGAAAACATAGAGGGTTGCTATAGCCAAGTGGTCAGAGCACCGGCCCCGGAAAGGAGGTGACCTGGGTTTGAATCCCAGTAGTAACCTTATATTTTTTCGTGAATTAGATTTTTCTGTATGTTTTTCTAATTGATTAATTAATTTGGTTATTAAATATTTCACAGAACCTTGTTCTGAAAAATTACAACTTCACAAATATGAATGTGTTCTTGAATATTTATAATATTTTATTTAAGGATAGAATTATTCCATATGAATTTTGCGTTCTTGACTATCTATTTAAATATACGATTTTAAAAATAAATATAAATTCTTTTAATACAAAAATTTTGTACGGAAAAAACAGGGAAATTAATTTTCCCTCACGCCTCATATACATATATATATATATATTATCATAGATATATATATATAATATATATATATATATATTATATATAATGTTATATATATAGATCTATATATATATATATATATAGATATGTTGTATATATATATACAGCTTGCTGTGATGGCTTAAAATTTCGTTACTCTGTACATGAAGTGTACTCTGCACAGGAAAAAATTACAGTGCATTTTCGCTACGGGTACCCAGCGAAAATAGTTAGCAGCCGAAACCGGCCGCATTTAATATCGGCCGCGCGGCATGAAACATTGCTCGCGGCGATAATAATATTGATGCTATTGCTTGCCTAACGTAACTTGGCGTGCGGCGAATTTTGAACTAAAACCCGCCCCGCCCGCACCCGGCGGTAACTCCTCGCCCTGTCATTCAGTTCATTCTCGTCTTTGAGCGCGAGCTGTGTCGTCTTGATTACCAATATACACTGAATTATTATGTCCAAAACATCCTAAGCAGTCCGGGATGGTGCAAGAACAATTGCCAATGAAGTATTAAAGTTTCTCAAAGCTGAAAAAGCGAATAATGGACCGATATTACCTACTGACAAATAGAACGGCCGCCATTACTGCATGGTTTCCTTAGTGCTGCCCGATCAAATTTCTGTATTTAACTCTTAAAAGACTGTGTTAAAAAAAAAACTTTGGGGACGGTGGAGTAACACAGCGTTACCTGATTAAAAATCGGCATAGTTTTTAATATGTGATAAAATATACATATATACAATACAGATAAGACTTTTTAAAGGTCCCTTTATATAACATATTTGCATTATTTTAGTAAATTATTATAAAATCATGGTAAATCAAATTTGCGTGCTCTTCCGCCGACGTTTCAATAGCAATTGAATACAACGACGCGGTCGCCAGCTCGCTTCACTCGCATGCACTCCGTCTTTGTCTAGCACGTGTTACCCGACTCTATCGTACTCTTTCTATATTGTTTTTGGTTTCGCCGAAACCCAAGCAACCGCCATCTCTGTCTTACATGAAATGTATGGTATTGTCGTGCTCTTTCTTGCTCGATTTAACTGCGATGCACAATATACTGCTCTCTCTTACACACTGGCCGAAAATACGAGAGTAATGAATAAATATTTTTAAATTAAAAAATCCGTACAGTCCTAATAGTTTAATTTAGTAATTTTGGTGTGAAAATGTCTATTCGATGATTACAAAAAATGTGACGTTTTAGTTTTCGTAAATAAGGTAGAAATTTCATATTTTGTATGACATGTAGACCTACGTTACATCACCGACACACAAGAGCTAATACGACACCGGTCACCGGACATTCTGTACATTATGTATTGTGTAATAAATTTACACCCTAAGGACTTCTGTTACGCGACAGGGACGCCGTCCCTCGCACGCCAAGTTATAGTGGTACGTCTATAGCGGAGCCACCCGCGTACGCGACATTTCACATTAGCGGCCGATTGGGTTTTGCTCCCAGCAGAACGGCGCGCTTCAACAAAGCTGTTATCGAATTTCCTCAGTTTATTCGCTTCCTGCATGTCGAGCGAGCAATGAAAATCTGATTGGAGTGCGTGCCGACAGTCGATTCAGCGATAACAAAGCGTTGTTTGTATTGGTTTTTTGCCTGAAACTAACACTTCACCTCTACTGCCCACATTCCCATTAAAACGCGACTGAATACTTTAATGATGAACGAGCGACAGCAGGATCGACGCTCGCCCCGCCTCTAAATTTCATCTTCGGCCGTTCAACCGCTTACACGTTTAGCTTTCTTAAACGTAATCCATATAACATATCTGCGCAGATTTATCGATCGTATTTGACCTATTTAACTGTAATTTCGGATATTTTATACGCACCGTATGTATTAACGAGAAGCAAATCTCGACATTTCGTTGGATACTTATCGAACGTCATCAGGAGGACGACCTTTACCCGCGGAGGTGGAGGTCGGACTCTACCTCTGTCCGACAAAATATCCCAGAAAACTATACACAGAAGATTCTGAATGGCCGTGAAAGTCCAAGAACATTTATAAAATAAACATAAATTTATACATGATCAACGCAAATATCTGTGACATGTGTCATCCTTTACCTCACCCTGTTTTAACTATTTAGTTTGAAATCGCTACGGTATACGGTATGTGTAGCGAGCTTTACCTCAAACCACTTCTAGCATTCCTATTTTAATCGCACTCCATATATCTCGAATACATAAGAGTGTATATACCAACCGTGAGTATTTGTACTACCTTGCACCTTTCTCACTTGATTGTCACACGTTTATTCACACGTAGAGTCGGACTTGTTCTTCACACATAACAAATTGTTGACTATCAAAATGTACACCAACTCTGCCAAAATATTTTTTTGAGATGAAACACAAAAAGATTTAATCTGGAACGCTTATTTCAGTTTATTTATTATAGTACTTATTTATAGTTCTTAAATCACTTAACCTGTAGGTATGCCAGAATGTCAAAGCAAAGAGGAAATGAATGATATAAAAACATTTCAAGAACGAGTCCTGCTCCTGTGGACAATTTTCACGAATGAATATTATTTTATTAAATTTAGACTGATTTATATGTGAAGTAAACTATGTTAAAATGAATAACTTTTAAACCAGGATTAACGTAATGTTTATATTATAAAATATATTAGATAAATCACTTATGTAGATAGACACAAAAATAATAAATAACAAACATAAATAAAAATGCTGTATTAATATTTTTAATATTTAAAGAATTAACTTTGTGGTTAGATATATAGTTATAACACAGTGTTAGTTGAATTTGTATAAACCACTACCAGATTTTAGATCTACGATCTAAGATCTAAGATCTAGATTTCGTGACGTACCCGTCTCTTCGTCGGGACCAACACTATATAACTGTGTTCACAACACTATACACTACAACCATAGTATTGTTAACTTTTCCCCAATATTTATCACATGCGTGTTAATCTTGTCAAGCTCAAGCATACACTAACTACCCGCCCCCTCTTACTCTCTCTCCCTCGTAGATTCCTGATTTTTCTGTAGGCTAGCTAGTGCACGCTTATCCTTGACAAGATTCATTTTTTGATAAATCATAAAAATCTGTAGCATAAATATTTGATTTAATTTTTTTTCCCAAATATACGTTTACAAAAATTTATGCTTCAATGTTCCCACTGCACGCGCCTGTACTGATGGTATTGTTTATTTTATGATTAAAATAATTACAGTGATGAGGATATACAAGATTAATAATTTAAAGCTATGAACATCGCAACTCCTCAAATAAATTATGATGTAATTAAAAAAATGATTCGTAAAAGGGGTTATTCCTTTCCCTCTTTTTTAAATTGTTAGTAATTCTCTTGTCTTGCGAGTTTTCAGACTTCTGTCTGCTAATAAAAATTTTGTGGATACGAATACGACATATTTTCTGAATATCTATCATGAGTCCGTTAGCTTTACTAATCTCATTCACTTATTTAAATGATATATTATATGTATGATTGCATTTATCTTGCAATAACACATTATTTATGTCCCCGGGCAAACATGAATCCAATTTCAGCACACGAGACGGCGTTTTTGTACAAATAAATAAGATGATAAAAACTGGGCTACGAAGAAATTCATAAATTGAATTCGGCAGAGATGTCGTTAAATAAGCCGACTTGGACAATGGAAACCAAACGGGCGACACGTTTGAGCAAGGGAGGTTTTTAGGGGAGGGTGTCTGCCATGCCAAAATTTTCAAGGGTAATAAACGAGCGGCAATTGGCATGGGTCTTCGTTAAAACTGCAATAAATTACGATCGTCCAATAAATTAATCTGTCATTTTTACAAATCTCTATTAATTATTTTCTGAGATCATCAATACAATAACTTTTAACAGTTTGTTTTGAAAATAATTCAAATTCAATCAATTATAGCTTGACGAGTAAATAAACTTTATTTATTAAAGTAAAAATCATTTGACTGTACACATTTATACAATAGACCCAGAAATATTTGCATTCGTGCTTTTACGATTTTCGAGCGTTGGCGAACATTTAATTTTAATATTTCATGTCTCTAGTATTTTTACATCCTTACAGCAATAATAGGTGACAGAATGTTAGTAAACTTAGTAAAAACCACTACCAGGTTTACGGTCTACCGGTTTCGAGACGTGCCCGTCTCTTCGTCAGGACCAATACTACACTACTACATTCACAACACTATACACCCCAATCATAGTATTGTAAAAATATCACCACTATTGTACACATGCGTGTTAATCTTGTCAGAGAAATTGAACTACTGAACAATTCAGGGATCTAACGAGAGAGAGTGAATCTGGTAGCGGTTTTTACTAAGTTTACTAACATTCTGTTATAACGTCTAATCACAAAGTTAATGCTTTAAATATTAATAATAATAATAGGTGATTTTGGGAAGCAATTGAAAAATTGAGCAGTATGCCCAACAAAATATATAAAAATACTATCGCTGACATTCCTCCAACACTACAGAAACGTCAAATGATGGCATGTGGCGATGGCGGAATACATTTTTTTTTATAAAGGATGTGAGAGGAAGATGCACGGACGTATCTCCTCTCTTCCCATTTCCTTCTCGTCCGCCGATTTCCGGGCTGGTTCACTTCTAGAGGAGTGTCTCCCATTTCCGTTTAGTTACTTATCTGCGGTTGCGTTTTTCTGCGTTTAAGAAATACCCGGTATTTATCTCACTTTCGAGAACTTGAGTCGATCAAGTGTTTTTTCGCACTGCAAGATTCCTGAATTTGAACTGACGCGCGCAGCGGGCGTGTGTTACGAATACGCTTGCGGATGATAGGAAGTAGGTATGCGTTCGTCCTGCATTTTGGGTACGTAAAGAACTTTTTAGGAACCATATATTGGGATGGGATTTATAGGAAATCAGGTCCAGGAACAATACCATACACCAACATATTGCACAGTATACCCAGAACAGTAGTTTATCTCCGGCCTGTTGGCGAGTTATTAGCCTACTCTTGCGTTGACGCTAGGGTGTCACTTTATTTTACTCCCTTTCTTTTAACTCGTAGCATCTGAGATTCCGACGCATAAGGTAGACACGAAACCCGAAAATTTCTGTAATTAGTATACCTAGTTTCTGCACTTAAATTGCAAGAACGCTGATTAACATCAACGTAGACTTTTAAAAACTCACAGTCTTTATGATAATCAACACACCTTTTTAGTAAAGCACCACAAACATATAAAAGGCTTTTTTTTAAAGCGGCGGCTGCGAGCGCGAATGGCACCGAAGGCACGGCCCTTACTGCCGCCGCCTTGTGCCCCCATATGTCAATACGTGCGTCACAGTGCGTGCGTACACGGCGCCGAGCACGCACGCACACATTCTAATGGGTAGCGGCCAGTTTGTATGAAGTCGTATTACTGTTCTTAGTATACTGTGCTAATATCGACTGGTCTGAACTGGTCTCAGCGATAATTTTTAATACTCCAGTTCGTCGTTCGAGGCACAGACCTTTTAGTATTAATTAACTGTAAGGCTACTGCCGCTATGAAATCACCTATAATTCATACCATAAATAGTTTTATAAATTGTGAAAGCAATTTGAATAAGTATCACAACAATATCGTTCAATTAAAAAATATACTTTTGCTGAATTAGTTCTATCCTCATCAAGTCTTCTATCCCACATATCCTACATACAACGAATTTATCATAACACCTTCATAAACTGACGTACAATCCAAACGGGCTTGTTTGTACATTCGGATTATACATAATTATCTTAAATTTAAAATACTTCTCTGACATTATGGTGCGTGTTTTGGGTACAAGGTTCTGTAACTTATTCAATGTAATCTTCTATGCATGTACTGTATTGCGCCAATATTTATATTTACTTACTTACTAACTTACCATCACGCCGTTTCCCCGTGGGGGTAGGCAGAGAGGATAGAGCGCCATACTCTTCTGTCCTGACATACAACTTTCGGTTCGTCTACATTCATACAGCTTCGCATGCAAACTCGACGGTTGTTCAGGCTTCTAACAGGACCATCTTCCAGTATCTGGTTAATCTGGTCATGCCACGTCTTCCGTGGTTGCCATCTCTTTCTGGCACTTTCAACACTTGCATCATATATCTTTCTTACCATTCTTTCCTCATTCATTCGCCCAAACCACCTGGGCGACCCTATTTTTATTCTATGTATTATGTATGCTACGATCAGCTTTACATTCATTCCTAATATCTTCATTCTTTATTCTATCATACATGGATTTTATAAAATAATAAAATAAATAAGTGTAGCACAGCACCTCGAAAAAAGTGTATTCGTTTGGCATATTCTGTGGAAATATAAAGAGAACAAATATCATTGGAAAAAGCAATGCCGAGGCATATACTTGCGAGAAAACTTACGAGAAGTTAAGAAAAAAATCAAAGCTTGTCTTCAAGCTAAAGTGGCATTATGCCGGACACTCAATTGAAAATTTCCGGTACTCAATAAGCATATTAAAATGGTCCTGGACATTAAATTTATGCTCATATTGTCTTTTTATAAATAATGTTAATTTTTTTTTTAATAGATTCAGCAACATTATAGATTAACATTTTAAACAGTTATACAACACTCCGACGAAGAGTTTTTCTGAAACATGTTGGTGTAATTAATCAAGAAGTAGATATATAATAATAAGAAAGAAATAGGTATATAATAATATACAAATAATATAATCAATATATTTTTTTTAATAATGTTCAGTTTATTCATTTTAACACAATGATTTATACACAACGTTTTATTCCACTAATTTGAGTTTTTTTTTAACTCAAATTAGTGGAATAAAACGTTGTGTATAAATCATTGTGTTAATCATGAATTTCCACTCTGTAAACGAAACAACGCTTAATTTATTATTCATTTTATGTTTTACAAATTTTTTATATATAATTATATTGGAAAAATGAATGAGTATTGAAAAAAATGTTAATTTTCACGCTCAATTTCTAATACAAATGAATAGAAAATAATGTAAACGGTATTTGGTGTCGATAATGGTACTGAAATTTCTACGCAGTAAGTGAAAATGTCATTAAATTTCAATTAAGATTCGTAAATCATTGCAATATGCATTCAGCCATACGTGTATGTGCACGGTTTTGGTTCAAAATTTGTATTAATGCTGGTAGAGACATTTAAATACATACACCCACCAAATCCCTATAAATTCTGTCTCGAATTATTTTTAATTTAGTTGTAAACGTGTTGTTATTGACAATGGGAGAAATCCCAAAACGTTCTAACAATTCAAAATAAATACAGTGGAATAAAACAGTGTTGTTTACCCTCATTTTTTTAAATATTAAAAATGAATTTCCACAATGTTACAAACAAAAAACTTGAACATTTATTATAAAAGATACAAAAACATAATATAAAAACTTAAAAAGCAGAAATCATGTATCGTGTACCATGGTTATCCTCTAATTGCCATAATTCAGAGGCTCTCAGATGCCAGCACTGTAATAGTACAGAACTCTAAATCTTTTAGCATTTGTATATTTCCTACGACGATGCAGCACAGAATTATTTACATTATAATATACTGCAGATTATTACTATATAATAACTAAACAGTAACAAGACATTGAATCGTCTTGTTATATTCATAAACAATTCCAAAAATGTATAAAAGAACGCTTGCCTTAAAATGTTAGAGTATTAGTGTCGGAAAAACATGCTATGCACGGTAAGTAAGTACTTTTATAAATCTATATTGCGCTCTGAGCGAAGCGGCGCGGCGCGAGCTTTTTGCAATGTGCAACGGTTGCATATTCCAAATGGCTTCGCATTCGTAAATCAGTTTTTATGCACTTATTAGCGCATGGTATTAAATATTTAGTCTTGTTCGGAGAGAAACTAAGCCTTACATGTTACAGCAATATTCTTAATTTTATGCAATTAAAAATATTTTTTTCCCAGTGAATGCGACAAAATTATGTTTCGAGGCATTCAAAAGAACATTCTTTTGAATGTTTCATTATCTATGATGGAAAAAGTCACGATTCGACCAAAATATCACATGATACCTTGTAAACCAAAAGGAGTATAGCTGCTGCTTGCTGATTGAGTATCCAGACTTTGAAAGTAAAATAAGATTGAAGAACTTTTGTAAAAGTAAGGAAACTTTTCTGCAATAGAGACAAGCTCGGAAGGATACTTATATGTTACGTAACACATGTTCTGCTCCTCTTTGGTGTAGAGGTCTGGACCTTAAAAAAAACCACCAAAATGAAAAATTGACGCTTTCTTTACTTTACAACCAAGGCAATGATATTTAGGTAAATTATATTAATTACACATTTTTTTCAAAGTATTACCAAACATATTTAAATCAATATCCATCCCGAAAAAATTCAAAGACCATCCTTGCGGGAAACCTTTGCACGATAGAGCGTACAGATTGCAATACGCAAACCTTTTAAACACCATATCACTAATTTTATAAAAATATCAGGTAGAAGGTATGCTGAAAAAGTGATCCGCCTTTGACCTCTAAATAAGCAAAGTATGCTTTATATAATTTCAAGTATACTCTAATACAGCATTTATTTTTGTATCTACTTAAATTTTTATTTTTTTGTATCTCATCTTTTGTGTTATTTTTGTATATACTTAAGTTTTTATAATAAATTAAGCGTTTTTTCATTTACAGAGTGGAAGCGCTTAGGCTTACATAACTCAAATTAGTGGAATCAAACGTTGTGTATAAATCATTGTGTTAATTTTTTATCTTAATTTCATATGTATATTTTATTTTCTTTTATATTTATGTACTCTCATGATTGTACATACTACAAAATTTTTTCTACTTTCTTTTTTACGTTTATACTTCTTTACTTTTGTTATTTGTTACAATTACATAACTATCTAATGAGAATAACTGCTACTAAACAGGTTTTACCTAGTGTGGCAGTTACTAGTAACTTATATTAAAACTAATGTAAAATAAACAATAAAAAAAAAAAAATTAAAAATAAAATAAACGTAGTAGATAGTCTTAAGAAAGGATAGTTGAGATAAGTTGATCGTATGGAACAGTTAAGCGAGGAAAGAATGCTAAATAAAATATGTAAGACATGCTTTGAAGAAACTAGTAGCTTCCACAAAAAACCTTGTACGACTAGATAAACCAAATACTGAAGAATGGGCTTATTAAAAACTTCAACAGCCAAAAGCGTCGATGGGAAGATTTATGAAAGTACAAAAGGCAAATGTATTGTGCAAAGACAACAGAGTGTGGTGTTTTATCCTCTTTCTCTTCTACGTCGAATACTATATTTTTTTTATTTAACTTGTTTTTACTACGTAAATCTTATAATACTCGTACAGTTATCATTTTCTTTCACATAACTTTTTCTATATATTTCTATAATTATTTCTATATAGTATACAATTGCATCTTGATGGAGGGGCCAAGTTCTCTAAAACACGTTGATATTTTCAATTACAAAACTGGTGAAAACTTAGTTTATTTTTATTAATTATATTAATAATGTAATCACAAAATATTATTTTTGTTTTTAAAGAAGAAAATATATGTTTGACATTGAATTTAGGTTAACGAAGTTAAAATAAATATATTTATTCACGAAAAGGTAATTTATATATATTATTTAATAAGAAATAAATTGATAAAATTAAGAGAAATACACAAATATCAAATAATAAAACGGAAAAATTAAATGCTGGAACCTTTCATTTTTGTTTTCAGTTTTATTATTTGATATTTGTGGATTTCTCTTAATTTCATTTATTTATTTCTTATTTAATATTACGGGACTCGCTTCCATAAATAAATGAAAAATATAAATAACATATATATACATATACAACTAGCCACAATCACCCACCAAGTTAAAATAAATATATTTACTCACGAAAAGGTAATTTATATATATTATTTAATAAGAAATAAATTGATAAAATTAAGAAAAATACACAAATATCAAATAATAAAACGGAAAAATTAAATGCTGGAACCTTTCATTTTTGTTTTCATTTTTTTCAGTTTTATTATTTGATATTTGTGTATTTCTCTTAATTTCATTTATTTATTTCTTATTTAATATTACGGGACTCGCTTCCATAAATAAATGAAAAATATAAATAACATATATATACATATACATATATATCTATATATACAACTAGCCACAATCATCCACCAGTGGTTATGGTGGTGGATAGCCCTTGGTGTCACATCGAAAATATGCAGGATTGGTGCGTGGCTGAGCGGGTGACGAAAACGTGCTTTCTGCACATTGTTTTGTTATGGGAAGGCCACAAATGCTTCAGATTGTTTCAAAATATATATATATATTATATATAATATATATATAATATATATCTATATATATATAAATCAATATAATATATATATCGATATATTATATATATATTACACACAGCATTATTAAAAAAAAATTCTAATCTATTTTTAGTATAGTGGTACATATATTTACTATATCATTGTACCTCTCCAAAAAGAGACTAACTCTTGTGTCTGGAGAGGGACTTGCATTTAACATAATGAAATAACTATACGATCACTATTAAAAGTAAATTAATTAAGTAATACACCTAGTAATTTTTTTTTCGATCAATTTAACGATTTCCAATTAGAATTTCCCAAATAAAAGCGCATTTACCGATTACGCAAAATGATCGCATTTGTGCGGGTGCAAGGCAGCAGTTATCGGCCGCAGTCGGGGGTCTTTAGTGCCCTAAATACCCCTCGGAGATGCAGTCCGGGCGGCGGTCGGGGTCGCTCGGCTCAGGCGGGCGCGGGCGAGCCTCGAGCCAGCGCTACGCGGAGCGGCGCCACGCGAGGCAGTGCTACGCGAGAGCTACGCCGCGCCGCCGAGCGCACAGCGCCAGCCGTCGGAAGGCGTCCCCCGTAGAGCGTCGCCCGAGACAATCGACGCCCCTTCGCGCGTGTTTAGTTTAGTGAAAAGTTGACTCGCAAGTTTGTGAAAAGTAAGTTTTCCTCTTTAGAATAACGCCCCCTTTTGACACGATTTCTATATGACTCCCGCGATTTTTCACGACGTTCGAAAAAGTTTTAGGTACACTTTTATCACAGTTAATTCAATGATACTTCATCAAATAGCGTCTTGAGTAAGGTATGATTTACATAATTATTTCAAAAAATGTGTTTTATTTGTATTTTCGCTAAAACTAAAAATATTAAATACATCTTACCTAAACAATATCAAAAAAAGTACATATATGTAAGACAGATAACTTTGGTAAGTACCATTATAATTATTATCAAATAATCGCATTTTTTTATTTATTTGTTAAGAATTTTTAATATTTTACAAAAAATATTACGATTACCATGTTTAGCAGTAGTTTTTCATCAAAATAACTACATTAACCTAACATAAAAATGTACAGTATTTAATTTAAAAAAGTATTTTTGTATAAAAAAATTATTGAGTAAAATTTAAATTGAGTATTTTATCAAAATCAAATGGCAGAATTTACGAGAAATTCAAATATGATGTAACGACCCACGGCGCTAAAAGGTGTTCAATTGGTTCGGTCAACACGGGGTACATATTTTACGTCGCTAATTTTATATCGCTTAACGTCTACGAATTGTTTGTATAAATTATCCAACGAAAGCAATTCGTACAAAGTTTTGTGTTTTTTCTTTGATGTTTTAAACACTCTTATGACAATGAAATGAATTTTTATTTATTTAAAAAGTGAAAAGCTACTTAAATCTACCATAAATCTTTCAAACGAAAATATTTAAATACTTTAAATAGAAGAGTATTAAAAAGATAACAAATATTAGCATAATTTAATGTAAACTGTATTTTTAACAAATCATAATTTGTTAGCTAAAATTACACATTCTGTGAAAATATACACAAGTTGATCGTAAAATTATTTCATTATGTTTATTTTGAAATATTATAATGTTTCTGAGTACATTATTTTATTAATGTCAGAAGTATACGAAATTTACGAATCAACATTTAAAAATAAAAAACATTTAATCAAGAATTTAAACATTTTCCACGAGAAAAAACGTGTAATACAATGTGCTTTTAGATTTTTTCTGAACCAAAAAAGTAATCTTTTTATATAAAGTGGGTGTGTCTGCTTGGCACCTCACAAAGCATCCTACAAAGAAGGCAACATTTTTCATAAATGTTTCTCAAACTCATTCACATGAGATTATTAAGGGTGAATATAATTTATTCTGTCAATTTAAAATTAAACGCATTTTTATAAATTACAAAAAAAAGTTCGAGACGCGATCCGTGTATATATGTACCTACGCAACTCCGGCCGATAAACGTAAATAAGTTAAAGCCGATATTTATACCGTTTAAAGGTACCTACATACCTGTTGAATCCTCAGAATTTTATAAAATTGGATTAAAATTTTGTGAATAAATCTCTACGTAGGGGGCGCTAACACGTCAAAAAGGGTTAAGAGCACAGCCCGATTAATATACCTACAATTTTCATTGAATTCTCGGAAGGGTTAAGCAAAGTATCGTCATAATGATGAATCTTTTATGAATTTCAGCATTTCAAAGATACTACATTATTTCATTACAGGCAGAATTACTTAAAACTTTTTTACTTGTCTATGCTAAATATTTAAATAAAAATGTATCGCTTAAACAAAAGGTGCACAAGAGCAATTTTTTTATATTTAATATATTTATTTATTTATTTTAATTATTTAGTTCCACACATAAGGTTGTGTGGGCTAATACATGATTTCGCTCAAAGATATTGCATTCCATCTAGTCTAATTATAAGTAAAATATGTAAAATCTTGAATTATTATAATTAATAAGATCCGTATTTATAAAGTCCCTAGAAGTAGAAAATATATCTCTTTAGTAAGTTAACTCGGGAAGTATAAAGATACACTTCTTCGTCTATTTATATGTGTATAAATTTATTTAACATATCGTTTGTTGTTTCAAAAGAGCTTAAATAATTTTATAATACGCAAAATCCTTATTAAAAAAAAGTTATTTAAATACCGAATTAAGAAGTTAATATGAACATATATGTAAATCAAAAATATTAAATAATAATAAAATTATTAAAATAACATACAAAATGAACATTATTTTAAATATATATTTATAAATATTTATATATGTAAAAGACGTTTTGCATTATAATAATTCATTATAATAATTTGGAATACACCCACTTTTAAGTGTGTTATTTAATCTAACAGTTTAAGAAAAAAACTATTTCTGAACGGCAGCATAAAAAAATCGAAATATAATAAGAAATTTGTATTTTTTTGTTTCAATTAGTTATGATCCGTTTTTTTGTTTAAATTATTATTTTTCCTTATCGACCTGTCAGTAAAAAATAAACACTAGTCCCAAGTATCCGGAGAATTATGGGAGTCTGGATTAATCCGAAATTGAAAGTGTAAATATTATTGGAAATAATTTCCAGAGCAGGTCTGTTCGATGAATTAAGTAATTTACAATATGAAAGCTTTTTATCAACCCTTTAAAAAATATTTTTCATGATTCTAAGTGTGTCTAATTTATCGAGGCATATTTAAAATATAAGTATCATATAGCGTTTGAGATGTTTATATAATATTATTTATATTAAAAAATTGAAAATTTTGAATACTCCTTGTTTGATTTAATTACATTGATTTTAAAATATTTACAATAATAATTTAAATAATATTTTATTTCCGATACAATTAAAATATTTAAATTCAAGGTAAGACAATTTTCATGTAATTATATTTGTGGAGATAAAAACCTTAATTAATAAAGATCCTTCAAAAACCGTCATTGTCATTAAAAATAAATAATACAAAAGTTGTAATTTCTTCCACTTGGCATGACCGTTCGTAAGTGATCTAACACAGTGGGAGATGAAATAGGTGATACAGTGGATAGGTCAAGGATATTTACATTCCCATTCGTCGTAACTCTGGGATCAATGTTTACATCTTGTGCCAATCGGAAGAAGTGAACAGCAGACTACGCTTTTCTACTATCCTCAAAATCATTATAGCCAAGAGTCCTGGAAGATCCAATCAGCGGGACGATACTAGGAATGATTTACATTTTTTCTCAGTAGCCACATGTACTGTACATAAAGGCACAGAAATACTCAGTTCTCTCTGAGAGGGTTTTCTGAGGGATTCTCTTACACTTTGATATGAATCATTTTATATATGATTAATGTAATATATTGTAACGAGGCTGGATACCTAATAAAAGTTCTGAAAATAAACATCGACGGCACGCGATTGACGGCGGTTATCTCTCTGGAGTATTCTACTACTTTCTATTTCGTGGTAAAGTATACGGCAGGACAGCCTAGAACATTCCACATCTTTCTAGTTGCCTTCGCAGGAATTGTGCTGTATAAGGGGTCAGTATATTATTTTCGGGGAAGTTCTGTCATATGTTCGTGATTACTTGTTTACATACGTATTGAAATGTATAAACGGTGTAGTTGGACAGTAGTGGGAGTTTTATTGAGATGTTTAAAGGTCACTTTATAAAAATGCTTTATCCAAAAAAATTGTCAATCAGTTACTTGTGATTTAAATGACAGCGGACAAACTGCGTTTAAAACTCTGTATTTTGTAAAAATTCTACCAAAAAAATGCGTCGGTTTTACGATAAAACTTGTACGCAGTGATCGGTAGAAACACACTAGCTAAATATGGTTTAGACCAAAAATCGTCGAAGATTGATGGTGAAATTTTTTGGTTCATATTGGAGACTATTTATCATTGAATCCATTATTGTAGTAATATCTGATTAACAGATTATTAATAATAGTTTTGCTTCGATAAATTGATTGTTCTGGACCACATAAGATATTTTTTATGAGGTCCTTTCTTTATGTGATAATTACAAAGCTTTCACGACAATCTTGACGAATACAGAATTCGCTTGATAGACATAGTAATTGGAAGCCTTCCCAATAATCATATACAATTATTGACTAAATATATCTTTATCTTCCTAAAATATAATAAATATATTATATTAATAAAAAAATAAGTTTATTTAAGCGTTGCCAGTTATATGCGATACCTGTGAACAGTTTTTACAGGTATACAAGCGAATTAATAGCGAATTTCCACTCGACCGCGTGGCCGCTTCAACCACGCCCACGCTGTCGATATCGTTTGATAAGGGTAGTTTTTTTTTAACTCTCACACCCTTGACCACTACTTTTTGTGTATTTCATTGGTGGGGTTGGTAATTCGCCACGAATTTCTTAGTCGACTTTTAAATGGACATTGCTAACATCACTAACTTTGTCTCACAGCTCTAGTAAATTTTTTGGCAAATAAATGGACATACTGATTTTTTCCGTATCTCAAATTAAGCAAAGCCGACGGCGTTTCGGTCGAATATTTTTGCCATCACCTCGTCTAGAGAAGGATGTAGCTTTCTCGTTATATATTTATTTTTATTTTATAGGAAAGATTCATTTTCCTCAGTTAAATATAATAATAATAATAATTGGATAATTTATATAGCGCCGTTTTTGCGAGTACTCACCTCAAGGGCGCTTTACATAGAATATTATCTTATTTACTATTACTTTTTCACTAGGTGGCATGCAATGAATTAAGGTTTAATACTATAATGGGAGTGCATGGAAGAATTAGGTGTTATCGCGGAGTGCACACTAGGAGTGGAAAACATTAGCCAGTGTTGTAGTGGTCTGATTTTATATGTTTTAATAGAATTGTCTAAATAAATGCGTCTTTAGTTATTTTTTGAACTGTGGTAAGCTGTTTGTTTGTCTCAGTTTATTTGGTAGTTTGTTCCATAACTTTGATCCAGCCACTGCGAAAGCTCGATCACCGAAATTGTGGACGCGATTTAATTCATCTAATTTATTTGTATTAGATGTTGATGCTGAGCGAAGTGTTAGTTGCTCGTTATTTTCGGAGAATGGAATGCAGAAGTCGGTTATGTATTGAGGGGCCATGTTATGAATAGCCTTGAATATTGTAAGGCAAAGCTTATATTCAATCCTCTTCGGACATCGATATTAATATACCTGCCCGGTCTCTGAGATCCCAAACACTATTCCACACAAAAGTCTACAACACCAACATAGGTTATTTCTCTCCTCTACCTAGAATGCTAAACCAGTACAACGAGGTCACGTCATGTAACCCCAACATTGACATATTTCACATGACACAACCTCAGTTTAAGAGAGAAGTTATATCGCTGACCGAAAATAGTTTGAGCGTGTAAGACGGACTCTTCGGAAATCAACCTAAACAAAAATTTTATAGCCACAAAGCGCGGGTACACATTTTCTGATTTAGTTGACCTGGGAGCCTACATGCCTATTATGTCGTGCGGAGAATGTGAACTTCGTTCATCTTGTAATCACTTTCTGTAGTATACTTATATTGTATAATGTATTAATGTTCTATTTTAATGTATCATCATTAATTGTAACAGTACTAATCACCTTGTCCTAAATGACTATCCATTAGGGTCATTCTGACCTGTCGATAGTCTTTAAATTAAAAAATAAAATCTAAGCCAGTGAAGATTTTAAAGATGGTGTGAGATGTGCGAAAACTTTGAAACGCCGGTAATGAGTCTTGCAGCGGCATTAAACACAGATTATAATTTTTTTATTTCCTGTTTTAGAAAATAAGCGTAGATACCATTACAGTAGTCTAAATATGCATATATCGTTGTTGTAGGTCTTATAGATTTTTTGCAGTGAACGTTTGAAATTTTGTATCTGTTTGTGATACCTGAGAATCCGTAAAAATACCGTTTTTTACATAAAATATGCATTTTCATACAATATTCAACAATTTCAACAACATCTTCACGTCATATGCATGAAAATGATAGAATATTGATCCATTTAATTATTTTATTTAAATTGATATAAATTAACTTTGTTAAAACCACTTATTTATTGAAAAAAATTCAACATGTTTCGAAGCCAATGGCTTCTTCGTCAGGATAACAAAAATAATATTTAAAAATCGAAGTATAGATCAAAATATTTAAAAATATATAGAAAATGATAATATAAAGTATCTACTTAACATGAAAATAAATTTAAAAGATAACTATTTGCAAAAATGACCTGATTATTTATAACATTCAATTTACTATTTACACTCTTTCTTATTTCCAAAATTTCTAATTTATCAAATTGTGATTCTGTATAATTTGTATGTAAAATTTTTAAACCCTTATTAATATCAAAAGAATGATCCATAGCCAAAATATGGTCAGCAAATTCGGAATAATTATTACTATTTAAACACCTTAAGTGTTCCTTAACTCTAATTTCAAAATTTCTAACTAATTTTTAACAAATTTAATTTATATCAATTATAATTATGTTACCACAAAATAAATTTGCTATAATTGAAGAAGAAGTTATTTTATTTAAATTTATTTTAGTGTATGTAAACTAGTGTACAGATTAAAGAAGTAGAACTCTGTAACTCAGATCGTTCCTGTAATGTTCAGCTGTAAGATATTCAAATGCATCAACGGGGAAGTTCCGCGCAGTGTAGGGACGTCACACAACAACCAACTACGGCCCAACTCCAACTTGTATGCTAATGGAGACTGTTTTGGGATCCCTTTCTTCGCTAACCGATTTGTTCTTGCTCAACTTCCGATCCTTAACAAGAGAGGTGAACATGTCTTCGTGGAGGAGGAATTCCAACTTCTGTAACTAAATTAGTAAGCGGAGCATCACAGCCTGTCGGCATTAACATTTTATAAATATTTACACTTTAAAGTGTGCGTGAAATGGGTTGTTATTACGTGCCACTAGCACTTTACAGGTTCCACGATCGACACCAGGTAATTCAAAAATCTTTTAAAAACTAATGAGAGCGAGTATCGAAACCGGTGGTCCTCACTTGGATAAGCTAGGCTATTTCATAATAGATAATCTTCTGGTAGACTGCGGTATCAAAGACTATGTTTATAAAGTCGATTTAATTATATTAGTAAATGCAATAACTCATACAAAGTCAACACATCAGCCGCGATGATGAACCCTGCAATGCTATGCGAAACGTCGGCCTGAAACGTCGTAAAAAAACGGCTCAGAAAATTCAAAAAAAAAAAAATTCGTTAAAATGTGCGCGACGACATCTGGTAATAGTTAGTATTAAAATGACACCGGAAAAATGACGAGATGCACAGGTTTAAAAAAAAAAATAATAAAAAAAATGTGTTTAGTATTTCGATAAATGAAATGGTTACCAATGTGTAGTTATTTTTCAACATCACCCATGCAGTATCCAAATATTAAAAGCGTTGTTTTAAATAATCCTTCTTAGTTGCCATAATAAATAATAAAAGCGTTTTGTTTCGACGCCTAATGTCAAAGTTGAATCTGTCGGTTAAAATTAATAAATCTGAAATCATTAAATTTTTCGTACAAATTTTGATGAATCTTAAAGCTACACGCGTAGGTATTTAATATTCAATAATAAGGGAAAATTATTAATTTTAATCGAAATAATGATTAAACCTTTTCGAAAATGTTTAATAATGCATAGTCATGTACTTTTAGTAAATGATAACATTTATAGAGTTCTAACTCATCGGGGGTTATTGGTGAAAAATCAATTACAAGATTCCATCACATCAAATAATCATGGTTATTCTGAATTTGCAAAATATTTATTAGAAAATGGTTACGGTTTTGATAAAGATTTAGGGATTTCTATTTTAAACAAAAATAATTTTGGTCTGAAATTGAATAGTTTAGAATCGTTAGAAATTAGTAAGGCATGTAGAAGTAAACAAAATATTATTAATAATCAATTAAATTAAACTACAAGTCCAATTCTAAAATATTTTTCAATAATTTTGCGCAATCAAACATTTCAGAAATAATATTTAAATATAATTTTTTGAATAATTTAGAAAACCAAAATAAAAGACATTCTTTTGGTATTTTGCCATTAATATAAAACACCCTGACGATGAAAAGGTTTTTCCGAAACATGCAGGTGTAATTAATAAATATATAAGTAGATTAAAACAAATAATAATTTATTTTTTTAAATGTCAGACTACAAAGTTGCTCAACCAATTGAAAAAATAAACAAAGAGTAAAATAAAAGTATCAAAAAATATTCAGAACTTACCAAACCAACCGCTTTCACCCCCGGTATGTTTATATTATATCGATAGTGATCTCTAAAAATAGTGTCAGTGGCACAGGCATTTGTAAGGTATTTTATTACTGCAACTAGTTACCTGGTAATCGTCCATTGGAGGGTCTGCCCTATGTTGTGAAGAAAATAACCAGTAATGTCAGTTTTAATTTAATTTTGTGACCTTTAGATTCTCAGTGAGTCAAGCTCCATCTGTCGGCTCACTAGTAATAAGAGCCAACCCACTAACGACTTAACTGAGATAATTGCTGTTAAAGTTTGACTTGGGTACTAATTCTACTTTACATTCATCGAAGTTCCACCATCCGCAAACTTCATTACATTCTTAATCATCGACTGGATCTGTTTTTAACTACATAATTATTATAACTAAATAAAGTCTTGTTCAGTGGATTCTTTGCACAGGATAGAATGCCATATTTAGTTGCCTTCCCAATTTTATTATAAGTGAAGAACCAGGCCTTTCGCGGACGTTCTATGATTTTTTACATCTACGGGGGGTCTCTTAAATATAAAGTAGTTATATCTATTTAGTGAATCAGTTATGTATTTAATTATTTATGTTAATAATATTAATTGACATAATACAGTTCATGCATTCAAAAGATTAAGTTTACAAAAGTAATTAATAATGATAGAATCGTATACCAATCATGTGCACCATACAATATATGCATTTGAATGTGTGTAGGATTTAATTTATCATTCATAAAGATAGGAAGCTTTAATCCTGAGAAACAAAAAGAGAGGATACGCCGAAGAGAACCTTTAATAAAAAATGCTAAGGAAAATGAGTTAGCTAATTTTGCGAGAAATTTAAAAAAAAATGTTCATTCTCTAAGATATTTATTATGGTTTTGATTCCCTGGTTGACATTTCCGTGTCCTTCTTGATATCAAGGGTATCAAGAAAGGTACGCTTGTCACTCTAGGGCAAGGAGAGTAATTAAGGGTGGAGAATGTGGACAAAAACAAAAATTTCATCAAAGTTAAAAAAAAAACGAGTTCCATTCCTGTTTTACCCTTCCGAAACAGGTAGCCTAATTATTTACACCACCTCCTGTTCTTTCGGAGGAAAAAGGCTTTCATAAACTTTTTTGGGAGTTCATGATCGGAGAATTCTACGCGCATTATATCATGTTAATCTCGGAACTTTCCGGAAAACCTTCGGGCACTTTTTGTTTTTATTCAACGGGGGAAGAATGAATTCAATTGTTTGCTCGTAAAACGATTTCATTATAAGTTTAACACTAAGACATGCATTTATATTTTCTACAGAGTAGCATAAACGCTAACACGTGTAGTTTGATATTTCATTATATATGCAGTGTGTACCAGAGCTAGCAGCAGAAACTTGGCAGGTAGATTCCTGACTGTTATGAGTCTAAAATGTTCAAGCAACCATGGCCTATTATCAATAATTATGGAGATATACAATATCCAAGTTTGCATTTTTTTTTCAATATATCTTACTTATATTTGCACAAAGTTGAACTATCATTACAGTATCTTACGTCGATTATGAAAAATTCAATGAAATTAATATGAAATTAATGCATAATTGAAAAAAGTCATTTTTAACAAGGTTTTTATCATTTTATTTAGGTTGTATTGGAGCAAATGAATTTTTCATCCTTGATATAAGTTGCTGTAACTGCAAGTTCAACTTTTTCAAAAAATAAGTCAGAAATATTGAAAAAAAATGCAAACTTTGATATTGCATACCTCCATAACTATTGAAATTTGGTCATTGTTGCTTGAATATTTTAGAATTATTATAATCAGGAATCTACCGGCCAAGTTTCTGCTGCTAGCTCTGGTACACCCTGTATATATGCCATTACGACATTGTTTTATTTTCGAAAAATTGACTCAATTCGTTAATTTCTAGGAATATTGGCAGCTTACTCCATAGCTAAGAACAACAAAGTTTATAATTTTCCCTAAGTATGACATGCAAAAGTAAAAACGAAAACTTTGTAATTAAGATAAATTAAAGAAATCTCACAAAGACGAAGCAATTTATTTATGAGAAACGTGCGATGGCACAAGGCTTACAACCTGTATGAGCTGGATTAAATGATGACTCTACACAATGCAACGTTCACCAATTCCATCGTAAGAACACCCACAAATTATCTAAGTTCTATATATACCATACCTATGTTAAAAATCAAGCAATCTTTCGTATATTTCAATGGTGTATGCTAGCGTCATCTGTTTTGTTTTTTTAGTTGACTAATTATTATACATAGATTTCGCAACCAGTAATGAATGATGCCGTGGAAATTGCTACCAACTACGTCTATAATTCCCTACTGCGAAGGCTTCCTAGACTAGCAAACAGATACAAGCAACTTGACGTCTTTGCCAACAACTTCAAACATATTTTAAAAGGTGTATTGAAAGTTTACTAGTATTTGTCAAATTGAACTTAAATAATTGATTTGTTTTGATTGTTGGTTGAGTGAGATAACTAACTGTTATGTAACATTTTCATTATATTATGACTTTCTAAGCTTGTGTTTTTGCTTTTCACTCCATATTATTATTTTTTATTTTTTGAATTTTTATTATATTATAACGTTTTCCTTGGGCTTCTGCTTTGTTATTTATTTTATTTTTACTTTAAATTATATTTATCTTTGTATATTTATATTTTAAGTATTTGATTTCCACTTTATGTCATTATTATTTTTATATGTTATTATTTTTTCATTAAACTATGTATTTTATAAATGTACACTTTACCTATTCATTTGTAAAAGCCCTGAAGGGCATTAATAAATAATAAAAATAATAAAATTAAAGAAAAAACATTCTCTTATGACTCCAAAATAACTCGTTTGGAAAAATAACTGCATCTGGCGTGGAAACTAGGATTATTCACTGTCAAAAAAGGTGACGAATGAAAATCTAGTCAACCAGACGGGTCGGTCATGTCGCAGCGCATCAGAAATATTCTGACAGATAGAAATAGACGCGAATGCGATATTTGAAATTCAGCGATCGATCCCCTTTGTTTCCAAACAGCGCGTTTCAACAAAATATTCCATTGAATTTCTTCGTGTATCGGGTTTGTTTACGCCAATCGCGCAAAGGAATATCTGATTGAAATAAACGCCGCCAATCAATTCAATTTTTCCAATAAACAACGAAACACGTTTTTTTAAAAGCAAACGTATTTTATATCTCCATATTCAACTAAATTTGGTATCAAAATATCTATATTTCTACTTACAAAACATACATTTATCACATATTTTTTGACCTTCCATTACCATGTGGGGTAACACTTCTACACCAGGCGTAAATATCAATTCTACGTAATATTGTTGTACATTTTAAACGTTTGCTTAAAACATAAAACGACTAGTTGTCTGTCTGTCCGTAACTTATTGGAACGAAGCTGGAATAACAACATTAGATAAAATTAGAGAATGGTATGCAATCAGCGCACAGTGGCTCTGGAAACACGCAACGGTCGCCCACCGTTCAGCTAGTTATTGTTCATTTTCCATTTGTTGATTTATTTTTTATAAAAGGTGTAATTGTGATTAAATTCATAATGTGATATTATGGTGATTACATGTTAATTATGTTAATATAATTTCTTATGTTAATATAAAGTTTCATTTTCTCTTTTTTATTAGATCAAGATTTTTTTTACGCTGATGGAGAAATTTCATTGATGAAAATTCTAATAATAATAGTAATATATAAAGTATATAACCCAGCATTTATTATGTTGACTTTCTAAGCTTGTGCTATTCACTCAATATTATTTTTTGAATTTTTATTATATTATGATTTCCTTATGCTTCTACTTTGTTATATACCTCCTTTTTACTTTATTTTATATTTATCTTTATACATTTTTATTTGTGTTTAGTTATTTGTGTTTAAGTATATTTTCCACATTATTTCACTATTATTTTTATATGTTATGATTTTTTCTTTAAACTATGCATTCTATAAATGTACACTTAACCTATTTGTTTGTAAAAGCCCTGTAGAATAAAAGAAATGCGCTTTTATGTACGCCAGAGAAGGATAACTTCTAATGCGCATACATAAGTACATGCACTCAATATTATTCATTTTTTTCTAATTGGTTTGGCCAGTGATAAATATGGAGGAATAGAGGCGGTGGTTGTGGATGAATTAGTAATAGTAATAGAATTCAGTAAGATGGAGGTCTACCAATCCTGTCCTCATAATCCTTTTTATCTATAATTAATCCCACTCCACCTACCTTCATTTAATATGCCTAGCGACATTTTTCGTACCTACTTGTAACTCAACCGCATAATATAATTCAAATTATTCCAAACGCCATTTTCTGTTCAATTGTTTTTGGTGAAAAAAAGAAGTTTCTTGTAATTCCGCATCGTTTTTATCTACGTGTTAAGTACCGCATCTATTAAAAAAATAAATATCGTCTTAAACCCGCATAACAAACATTTATATTTTAAATAAACCATAGCCGTGTATTATGTCGTTCAGTGATCAATTCGGCATACGAAGGAGTTGTGGCAGTTGGACCAGGAATAACGAAGAAAGAGGCATTTCCGTTCCTTACCCCCAATATCCAGCATCTGAAAGGTAGGATTTTCATCTTATTTGTTGTCTACATTCATGCTGCAATATTTGTGTCTTTTTTTCCCTTCATCTGCCAACCAAATTCCAGCATCTCGTCGATATTTGAATTCCCGCAAATGAACGTTTTTCGCACTTGAACAAATCTCAATGCACCTTTATTTATTATAAACCGCATCACCACTAATCATTATGAATATCTCAAAGTAATATATATTATTAGGTCCTTACATATGAAATTGGCGTTTTGCCATACTGGCAAATTTGATCTCAAATATCTTCTCTTTGGTTAGAAATTCCAAATCCAAATTTATACAGCTATTTACTCATGTATTTGTGTTTTGAAAATAATAATTCATTTGTTTTTTCCTCAATTGTTTTTTTCTTTGCGTCACTCAGTTTACAAAATGAAAAACTTGAATTATCGCGTTATTCACGAGTACGAGTTCCACCGTGGCACCAGTGCTGCAGAAACGGGTCGAAGGATTAATGATGTGTATGGCGACGGTGCCTCAAAAGAAAACACAGTGCGTTTTTGGTTCCAACGTTTTCGTTCTGGAAATTTCAACCTGCAGAACAAGCCCCGTGGACGGCCGGAGACCAAAGTTGATAATGAAGAATTGAAGGCTATTGTGGAAGCGGATCCATCGCAAACCACATCCGAGTTAGCTGCAGGCTGCGGTGTTAATGATAAAACTGTTTTAATCCACTTGAAGCAAATTGGTAAGGTGAAAAAGCTTGAAAGGTGGGTACCTCACGAATTGAGTGAAGCAAATCAACAAACGCGCGTTGACTGCTGCGTTGCATTACTCAACCGGTACAATAATGAAGGGATTTTAAATCGAATCATTACCTGTGATGAAAAGTGGATCCTAACGATAATCGGAAGCGCTCATCGCAATGGCTGAACCCTGCCGAACATGCCCCACGCGAAAATTGACTCCAAAAAAATTACTTGTGAGCGTTTGGTGGACTAGTGCTGGTGTCGTTCACTACAGCTTTT
Source organism: Agrypnia vestita (assembly GCA_016648135.1). Classification (NCBI taxonomy): domain Eukaryota; kingdom Metazoa; phylum Arthropoda; class Insecta; order Trichoptera; family Phryganeidae; genus Agrypnia; species Agrypnia vestita. The sequence continues at coordinate 80,117 of JADDOH010003131.1, read as the reverse complement.
TTAAATCTGGCCAGACGATTACGGCAGATGTCTATTGTCAGCAACTGCAAACCATGATGGAAAAGCTAGCTGCTAAACAACCGAGGCTGGTTAATCGCTCTAGGCCACTGCTGCTTCATGATAACGCTAGACCACACACTGCACAACAGACGGCTACCAAATTAGAGGAGCTTCAATTGGAATGTCTAAGACATCCACCGTACTCTCCGGACCTTGCCCCAACAGATTACCATTTTTTTCGAAATTTGGATAACTTCTTGCAAAGGAAAAAATTCAACTCCGATGGGGCAGTCCAAACCGCCTTCAAAGATTTTATTGATTCCCGTCCGAATGGTTTTTTTAGTAAAGGGATCGATGAACTACCTATGAGATGGCAAAAGTGCATAGATAGCAATGGTACATACTTTGATTAAATAAATATATTATAATAAAAAAAAATCGGCTTTATGTTCCTCCCATACTAAACGTCAATTTCATATGTAAGGACCTAATATGTACAAAATATAAAAAATCTATATGATTCAATTCGATAATTAAAAAAATGTTAGGTATTATAAAACTTTACCTATGATAATTTAATCTTGAGCCAAAATATTTATTTAAATTTTAAAAAAACACATTTTTTACAAAAGTTGTGATGCTATTGAAGTTTGATGGAGTTAATAATCATATTACATTTTGTAAACAATACTTTAAAGATACAATTGGTGAGGTATAATAAATAATTTAGCCACCAAAACCGGCAGGAAAAAATAATTTATATATAAAAAATGCATTACATTTGACATTTTTAATGACAATAATAATAATGCTTTCAAATATAATACAAAATAAAGTACAAAATGGTAGTTTTATTATCGCCATGCTTGTGTATATTTTTAAAGACTTAAAGGCTCAGCAATAATACAACAACCTTAAAAATATTTATCTTTAGTAGAGACACCCATTTAAGATTACGGAAAAGTATAGCCGTCGCTTTAGTCTTTCAAAATTAAACATTACAATAAGCTTTAGAAAAATGGTCCACATTAGTACGTATAAGCCTCCTAAGTTTATAATGGGGTAACTTAATTCACGGGAACGCGGAGAATTAAGTCCCGTATTCCAGAGGTTTTCATCCACTGTAAGTGTTTACTGCAGGGACTGCCTAATAGCGCACCCTGCTGTGTGTGTATAGTTTAATTGTTTGCGGAGGAATCTTGCGGGTTTTCGTGAATATTGCAGGGGTCGTGGAAGAAATGGACCATTCTTCTCACTGTATCATAATATATATAAAATAATCTCGTCCAGTCTCAGGATACAAAATATTGTTTTGATATTTAATACCATAAGCAAAACAAAAGATAGGTTAATACTATTTTGAAATATTAAAAAGGTTTATTTTATATCATATAGGTGGGGTATTAAAGCACAGGCAGCAATATCCAAAAAAATATAATTCAGTCATTGAGGATTATTAAATTGGAATGTTCTGAATTCGGGATATTATATGAAATACAGCCTATAAATTTACAGGAATCATGATTTTGGAAGGGATAGACACATATCTACAATTTAGTAATTCTCTGTGACTATACTCAAAACATAGTTTTAATTTTTTGGATATTACTGTTATACTTACCCCACATATTTATTATATATATATATATGTTCGAAATCAAAAATGTAAAAAGTGGAGAAAGCGAGCGATGCCTAATAATCTAAAAAGTAATAATGAAATTAAAAAATAAACAAAATCATCTAAAAGCAACAATTATTTTTTTTTTATTCATTTAAAAAAGTTTATTTAATCTTCAAATAAATTAACTAATATTTTCTCCCTTTTTATTCTTTCCGTTTAATATTTTCGCTGCAAATTAACTGCGGTATTTATTTAAGGAGTTACAAGGCTGTCTTTGACTATTTGGCATTCTTTGGACATGGCCATATATTTTGCACACTGTAACTTAAATCGTAAGAAAAAATATTTATAACATGACCTCAGAAGAGAAATCGCGAAATTAGTACTAATATGCAATAAAGCAACTCTTGTTTTTTAAAATTGAAAAATATCCACATACGATCATTGATCTCTACGTAAAATTGACCTAATATGTGGGATACCCAAGACAACATTTTGATGTTTTTTATAATATGTAAACATGTCATAAAAATTAAAAATATAGAAACGTCTGAAGCTGGTAAAAGAGGAACTGAAAACTGAAAGCAATCCGCGGAAATTAGGTCGCTAAGGCTAGTATGTGGTAAATTCATTCAAAATATAGTAAATAATTAACAAACATGAATTTAATGCAAATATGATTATAGTAGAGCGATTATTAAGGGTAAGGAAAGGGTCACTAGGGTAATTTAATCACGTGCGTATTTTTATGACAAGAGGTTCTCTATCGTCATCATGACATTCAGCTTTCAATATTCCATCCTAAAAATGAAAAAAAAAATTACTCTCCTAGAGTTTCGAGAGCGACAGAACCTCTTATCAACAAGTAAAGTATCATTAAAAGCATAATTACGAAACTTGAATAATATATTGTGCAATTAAACTTAAATAGAGTAATACCGTAGTTCAATTCCATCCATTTTAAAAATAATAACCGTTAAATCATGGTATTGCGGGTAAGACAGAAATAATGATTCCTCGGGTCACAACCATTTACTCCCTTCAATTCAATAATATGACTTACAGTAACGTAATAGAATGCTAGCGACCGATGGAAATCTGACATGTGTTATAAGGTTGACACCCATTTTTAACTCTTGACTGAACCGACGATAACGACACCAATAGTCCCATCCATTGGCTATGGATGACGACATCAACAACGAATCAGTTACCGACTGAATGATAATATTTGAAATCCGCCAATCAGAAGATAGAAAAATGAGCTTACGGTTAAATTATGCGAATTCTTGCGGATCTGTCAATTTATTCATACCTACCGATATCTACAAAGTAAACGTCGATTCCATCAAAAATATAATTCAGTAATCAAATTAGATACAAACTCAAATAACTGTAGTATGTGTAACCGGTAAAAATAACGGTTTAACGGTTCACCGATTGATGGTAAAAAATGTCGCTTTTATTATATATTTAAATAGGCAAGTAAACAATCCGCAGTGAATAATCCAGAAAACAAATGACAACAATAAAAACAGACAATTATTACAACTACGCAATTAGACTAATTCCAGAGAGAACAGCGACGGCTGTATACCTACTTTGTATTCTAATTTACAGGCTATCCAAATGAAAGTTCTCTGGCCGCAAAATTGCGGACGCGTTTGTTTCCCGGACAGCCTACCCGGGAATGTAAAGAAAATAATACACAACAAGGCCGATTTAAATTAGGGTTTGAGCGGGAAAAATAAAGGAATAAATCGAACCTCCTGCGACGGGTGAGCGAGATGAGCGGACCTCAGAGAACGTGACGTGGTTGTTATAAAATTGTGAAGGAACTGGAAAAATACCCACACTGAATAAAAAAAGTTAGTAATACGTCAAAACAGAACAGCGGACGGGATCATGGAAAAATCCATTATTTAAAAATAATCGCAATTGTAATAATTGTTTATTTAGGCGATCGTTATGATCATTTCTCTCTAGAAATTGTACAAATCGATGGTCCCTGCATATACCAATGAGTTAGTAAAAAAATTGATTATGTTTTTTTATATCCAATTTATTCGATATTTTCAGATATTTTATTTTAAACGAAAATTATGTTTTTAACATAATCCAAAATATAGAGTAAATTGTATAATTTTAGATTATAAAATAAAAATTGGATTTTTATATATGTGTGCATACAGGAACACACATCAATAAAAATGTTTATAACATCACCTCAGAAGAGAAATCGCGATTTAGTACTAACATACAATAAAGCGATTCTTTTTTAAATTGAATTGATAAATAAAAAAAATTATATATGTGTGTATACAGGGACACACATAAATAAAAAAATATATGTATGTGTGTATTCATGTATATATGGTTAATTATATTTTTTATAGCGTTTGCCATTTTATAAAATTTTTTAAATAGAGACGCGATCATGGAATATGTATCGCATCAATATTTTTACTATTTTCAAATTAAGCAAAACGCTTGTGCTAATAAAATAAGACTAAATTGTTGGTATCCTGGATTTTGGCTTGAAAAATAAATATATATGGGAGTTGAATAACTAATTAAAAACAATTGTGAAAACAAATTAAAAAAGGAATCTGTTTTGCAAAAAAAGATTTGGTTGTTTATTATATTTACTTGTCAGTTCCTTATTATCTAATTGTAAACTTAAATTACTTGCATGTAAATTTTCTAAATCCTTGTTAATATCAAAGGAATATTTTGTTTCCAAACGATGATTACCAAATTCAGAATCGTCATTGATATTAAAACATCTAAAGTGTCCTTTAATTCAAATATCAAAATTTCTACAAGTCTTACCTATTTATAAATTATTACAATCATTACAAATCAATTTATCAACCGACGATTTTTTTTAATGTCATCCTTATGCTTGTTATTTAATGTATAATTATTTGATTTATTATTGAAGAATTATACGTTTTTAAAATTATTGATTGATATATGATTATTTATCATCTTTTTCTTTTTATTAATATCCAAGCTGTTTAGTGGCGAAACAGAGCCTCAATAATGCAAAAATGCGCAGGAAAATTTCCTCAAAAGAGTGACAGTTTATGAGAAATTCTAATGCGGCCATTTGACAGATATTATTTTCCATATTAAATCGAAAAGTCTGTACCTTTAATTGAAGCAAAATATCACGAGATTTAAAAAAAACCATTTTAAATAAAGATTAATTTATCAAAAACCACAGGATGATATATTTTAAACATCATTATTGTTAAACTATTTTGTAAAACCCGCTCCAAGGCGTCAATAAAGCGTTGCTTTTCTGAACTATAAAGTCTTCTATATCAATTACCATCATAAACTAAACCCCACAAACTTAATTAATAATTACTCATCAACGTCCTTAAACGTCAAATAATAAAACGATACTTTCGAAACAATAATTACCTACCAGTATTATTATAATTAGTAACAGAAATATTACTATTAATTTAAATAATTAAATTTTACATACATAGAAGGATAAATATGATAATTTACACATGCGAGTATGGATGAAACTGAACTAGAATATTTGTGATCATTATTTTTGATTTAGTAAGATTTTATCACATAATTGTTCACTAGTTTCATTAATATTTTTATACTACTGTGGGGGATAAGAAGAAAAATAAGATAAGGAAGAATATAAATAATTAATGAGTGTAGACTGTAACCCAGGAATAGGGATGGGAGAAAGGGCGAGGAGGTAGAAGTCAGAGTAGAGGTGAAGTATTAGATGCAGCGAGTGATTGGCTCAAGTCGATTTAGTGATGATGCTTTCAATCCGTAAGTCTAGTAATGCTATGGTGAAATAATTTAGTGGTGCTAGAATTAAGTACATATAGAGGGTAGAAAGCCAAAAGGAAATTAGTGATTATTTCGAACTTTACAGGAGAGCAAAATAAAGTTCTGTCAGTCTGTTTTGTCAATTTTTCTTTTATTATTATCTATTATCAAATATGGATATTGTTTAATAATAAAATAAGAATTGACAAAACTTTTTTTGCCCTTCTGTAAACTTCTAAATAATCGCTTACGCCTTTTTGGCTTTTTACCCTCGATATAAACTATAACATTCTTTTCAATGCAGTAATACTAATATTGGAAAGGTCAATATCGATAGAATTTTCATTGAATTCCTTGCATTTGCGAAATAAACGAAAATTTAAACAATTATGTAAATTTGCATAAAATGTTTTAATAGTGAAACATAAAAATTAAATTTATAAAGACTATAATTTTATTTTAAAATGATGGTTGTTTAATTTAAAAAAATATATATATTCTATTATTTTATATTTAAAATGCCTTAAAATTTTCATGAATATTTTATTTACAGCGAGTTCAAACCTTAAACACAAATGCATAGGCTGGCTCAATATTGTGTTACTTAACTTTTTATTTTGATTACATATATTTGTGCAATGAAAAAATTTGATAAGTTGTTACGTAATTTTTAAAATTTTTAAAAATTTCATAAGTTGTTACGTAATTTTTAAAGCTACAAAAAAATAAAAAATATCATTATAAGCCTTCTTTTCCGTCTTCTCTCAAATAGCATATGAAACCAAAATCTCTGAGATATGAAAACCAAATTATATACAGTAAAAGTCACTTAAAATGTTTTGACGTGAAAAATAAATATAAGTATATTAATATTATTAGTAATCAATAAATATTGTGAGAGAGTAAGAACACGTAAAAACGAGAACCGGAGCTGCTAGAACAACCAATAGGTACATCGCTTATTGCGAGTCCAGGATTTCGTAATTGACTTAAAACAACATAAAGTAAATAAGGATGAAGGGAGGATAACAGCCGAAGAGAAGGAAGCCGGTCGAGAGGTCAATTAGGGGATGAAAAAGAATTTCTGGCAATCAACGAAGGTAAAGAGGATAATTCAAATTTTCCCGATCCCAAGAGAATTTTCAATTACCAGTTAATACGCAAAAAGGGAGAATCTGTATAAAAATGTATAATAGATGCTTCATTACATTTCATTGAAAGAGCCTAATTTTGGAAGAGTTCCACAGTAATTTAAGAGAGAAAATAAAAAATATATAAAGATACGTGGACATTGTTTAACATGAAACCACAGAGGCCGATTTTTTTGTGTTAAATAGATCCGACTATCAGACCAAATATATGATGAAGAAATAAATAACTTCAATAAACTAAGATGGAGTGTGAGAAGATATATGAAAGTGGACGAGGAAAGAATGGTGTGTAAGGACAGAAGAACGTAGCGTTCTGATATTTCGTTATTAGTAACTTGCGTTTAAAAAATGTCAGCCAAACCATACGGCAATAATTTATTTATTTTAGTTTGTTCACTGAAAATATATACAGATTATAATCTGGCGATTTCCTACTTAGAGTAGGCCTATTCTAGGGAAATCGCCTCACATTTCAAATGCATTTTTTCTGCAATTTATATAGGAGAAAAAAGGAGAACGAAAAATAATAATGTAAGATAGACACCACAAAAGACAACACAATATATGAACATATAAAGTATATGTTAAGATATAATAAAATCACAAAGGATATTTAATGTTGGAAAACACTAAAAATTAAAATTATATCGGTCATTTTTAAAAGGGGTCATCTGCACATTTTGACGAAATTATTTTTCATCAAAATTCGTCTCTTGATACATCGACTGTGTATTTCATATTAAAAAAGACCATACTTCGCTAACTAAAGCAGCAAAAAGGACCAGGCTTTCACCATTCATTTGGAAATGGGGTCGTCTCCTTGTATGACACCGTTTTCTTTTAAAGAAATCATCCATCAATATGTCCCAGCTCTTTATACCGTCACCTGTATGCAACCCTGTTTATTAAGGTTGTATTCTAGTAATATAAAAATATGCAAAGCACCAGGTAGCTCTATGAATACATCCCTAACGACAGGAAAGTTTTGTGGGAAGAAATCAACAAATGGCCCACTATTATTATAGTGGAAGAATAGACAGAAGGATTTTAGTCATGGTATTTTAACCGGCGACCCACTAATTTGTATAATAGCGTCTATGATTGGCAACTAGTTTATCGTAATTTGACGGGCAACCATCAGCACTATACAATAATTATATCTTAGTTAGCAATAACAACGGTACAATCAGATACAAATCCCAAATCAATGTAAAGAAAATAACAGATTAAAATAACGGTTTGACGATCACTAGTTTTATCTATCTGTTTTTAAACAATTTAACTGATATAAGAATTTAATTTTTCAAAATAAATGTATTTAAAAAAAAACGACAGTGAAAAAAAATTGTCATTTTGAAAAAAGGTAGTGAGATAATTATATTTTTTCTTTAGTCTTATAAACATAAAAAATACAACGTTACGCTAACTAATAATGCATGGAATTTGAACATTTTTTGGTTTCTCTAATAAAATTGCGAATTTTGGAGATGACTCTATTCAAAATGATCGATTCAATTATACTGGATGGCCGCTAGCGGGAGGCAAATCTATACATTCCATGCTCAAACGGAAGTCGTTACAAATAGAAAACTCATACGTAGGAAAAAATTCAAAAGAATGCGATGCCTATTAAATAGGCATCAAAAATATGAATCGACTGAAAATCCATTAAGGGTAGGTACCGCCCGTTCATCGATTGAACCCATCGATACTGTAATAACCCTTACGCGCGCTTTCCGCAAATCTGCGCCGGGCCTTAAAGATTTCAGTTTACATTTCAACAAACACGATATAGGGTCATTATCATCGGCCCGGAGGTCCGGCCGAGATTTATAGGGGTAGCCGCCCCTGGACATTCCAGAGGCTCCGGGAATCTGCCCCTAATGCCTTTGATATTTTGAGATAAATCGCGTTCCACAGGACCCCGGAGTGGAAGTGTATTACGCGTCATGTAAGAGCCGATCGGCTTTTAATGCGGATTTCGGTTATTTGATGGAGATTTATTGGCATTGAAAATCACATTATGATAAAAATTGTGACATTGTTTTGAAGTAGCTTGTTGGTATAATGTGGCCTGATGTAAGTGTGCTGAAGTATGACTTTTATGCGGACATTATACTGAAAATATATTATAATTGTGATTATCATACTCGTAATAAAAGATATATTCTAGATATCGACGGCTCCTACGTATAATATCGTAACCCACAAAATTCAATTTTACAGGAGAAGGATTTGAACATATTTTCGTCCGGTATAAATCTAAATATTGTCCAATTTTTTTGAAATTTCTTTTCAATATTTTACTTTATACTGTAGCTTCATAAATAATCACAAAAAAGTCGAAATTATTAAAGGTTTTTGTAGAAATGCACATACGATATTATACTCCGGAAAAGACGCGACGTAAAATATCGTATAAATGACTTACAACACTTTACTTCGGAAAAGACGCGACGTAAAATAACGTAAGTGTTACATACGATAATTTTCTTATGTTCTTTTCTCACGCATATTATCGTAAGTGTTACATACGATAATTATCTTATGTTATTTTCTCACGCATATTATCGTAAGTGTTACATACGATAATTATCTTATGTTATTTTCCAACGTATGTTATCGTAAGTGTTACATACGATAAAATTATCTTATGTTATTTTGCAATGCAAATTATTGTAAATGTTACATACGACAGTATACTTCGTAAAAAATATGTGATTGTTTGAGATACGATAAAATACGTCCGAAAAAAACGTTATTTATTGCAAAATATTTTTTTTTCTTTCTTGGAAATAAAGATATAATTAAATACATATGAAATACACAAAAAACTAAAAATCGTCGATTTGTGGGTTACGATATTATACGTAGGAGCCGTCGATATGTTAAATATATGATATATCTTTTAATTAGATTTTTTTTAATATACGCTTACGTAAATGTCATGCTTCAATGTACTCACTGCGTGCCACTGGTTAAGATTCTAGCCTAGTGATCCAATGGATGGTGGTTCGAGCCCATTTTCAGGATACCAGGAATTAGTCTTATTTTCGTAGTACAAGCATTTATCTTGATTTGAAACAGTATGAATATTGAAGCGAAACGTATTCCGTGTTCGCATCTCTATTTAAAAAAAATAAAAGTAAAAACGTAAATCCCCCGAGGCTTTTAAAATTTGTCACAGAAATTAGCATTTAAAAAACTATATTTAATTATGTCCGTCACTAACGCTACCGGAGTAACAATGTCCGTTATTAACGCTACCAGATGGTGCTACGCCACGGATGATTGTAATGTTCCAACATCTTTGCTCGCGGCTGGAATGCTAAGGAAACTATCGCTATCCAGATGGCGCTGTTTATATGCTATATGTTTTATATATAATATATATAAGGTACGATTTCGCGATAATTTTGTGAAATTCATGAAAGTCAATTTAACTTTTAAAAAAAAAATTAAACATATATACTGTACGAAGTTCTATCTTTTAAACATATATTTTTAGCAATGATATTATGTTTTTTTATACTTATACTACTCGTGACTTAATGCTCTATTTGAAATTTTAAACTCAAATAATCCTTAATATAAATATATTAGAAAAAACGTCACCAGTCTCAATGAGACATCTATAATATATCATGATCAAAGACATTTCATAATAAAGTACACTTTTTAAAACAAATTTATTTGACACTTGGGGATATATATAATATTAATAATAGGAAAATACTATATATAACTTTAAAACATCTTCCCCAACAGTCCTTAAAAATGACCGCTTGTCTGATAACTAATTTTCGTAATCCAAAGGGCTAAGATTCTTCGATATTTCTAATGAGCACAGACAATTGTAGTGACAAGAGATATTATCAATCAGTGAGTTAACAAACCCTACAGTAGATTAAATACAGCATGGATTTTTTTTCCAGAATAAAACCATTTAATACAGATACATTTTGTCGCTTAAATCGGAGTAACCCCTGTATTTGCGCTTACCTGTCAACAAAGCACAACTGTCAATAGTGGAGGATCACCTTTGATTGCTCAGGCGCCTACCGCACGTGTGTTTATGTACCAAAATCCCTGTAGATTACCTGCGTCGTGGTGCGTACCGTGCAAATAACAGAAAAGCCAAGGGCGGAAGGGTTGATAAGTGGTCAAAATCTTTGTAAAGCCCGATCAATTCTACCGTCCATGAGATAAGTTTGTACATAAAACTCACATGTAATTAAGACACAGTAATACCTCGACTTACGCGAACTCGCAGTTAGCGGGCTTAATTTTTCAGAAAACGTAGAAAAACGCATAGCTACAAAGCAAGGAATAAAATGTTAACTTGTTACGAAGAATTTCCGCGTGACTAGAAAACGTGTTGTCAAACAGATTTGTTAGATTTTATGTGGACACTGAAATAACAAATTTATTTTTCTATTATTTTGTTAGTGCGTAGAAAGAACAGCAATTTTATTGAATATTTTAGTTCTAAGCAAGAGTTTTTGATAGACCTTGATCAAAATTTAGCTAAATTTATACAAAAAGATGTCCCCCGATTTACGCGAATTTGTCATAAGCGATTTTCGTCGATCCCGTCTATCGCGTAACTTTGGGGTATAACTGTACTTGTTTTTGATTCTATTCGTACTTGAAACACGTTTCACCATTTAGGCAATCTAACTCATTAATAAACTTGTATTAATATCAATGTAAATCTATATAAAAAATATTTATATTTAATTTAGCTATAAATTTAATTTTTTGATGTTGTAGCCGTACTTCGTAAACGAAGATCCCCTCGCCATTTTGTCATAGTTGTTGCTGCGCCTCTTACGAGCTTTGTGTTGGGAAAATAGCCCTATTCGAGAGGCGCACTCTCTCCCGCATACTTCACAAAGGAAGCGGTCAGGTTGCGTTGGTCGGTCCCGTTGACGCACGGTTGCGGCTCGCTGCTCATTTTTTACTCATATATATATGTATTTTGAACAAAAAACATCGAAATACAAGGAATATTATAATACTACTATTTAATATACTAATCATCATATTATTGAGATTTAAGTAATTCATAATATTCTGTCAGACAAATATTTAAACTCGATATTTTTTTCCTAAATATATATTTACGTAAAAGTCATGCGTCAGTGTTCTCAATGCACGCGTCTGCACTAAAGTGTTGACGGACCGCGGAAGACGCGACATGACCAAATTTACCAGATTAACCAGATACTCCAAGGTCCTATTAGGAGCCTCAACAATTGTCGAGCTTGTATGCGAAGATGCGTGAATGTGGATTAGGCGAGAGTTGTGTGTCAGGACAACCGCCTACCTCCACGGGGAAAAAAACCTCGTGATGGTAAGAAAGTAAATATGTATGTTTAAAAATAATGATGTTTCAAGTACCTTATTCTCGGCCTAAGTAAATTAAATGAGTAGAATCAAAAAAGAGCATTTTATTTCAAAACATATAATAATACATTTTAATAATTTACCCACAAAATTAAAAACTACTGATAATTACAATAAATTCAAGTACAAGTTAATGTCCCACTTCAAGAATATGCAATATATATCGTCACATCTTTTGTATATCTACCTATAATTCGCATTGTCTGTTAACATGGATTATACTACCAATATCTTAGAGAATTCTTTTGTAATTCAAAATTTTTGTTTTATTGATGTAAATTTCACCATTGTAAGTGATTATCCCTCACCACACACAAGAACCTTGATTATTTTTAGTGAGGTGTAACATATATAATAATTTGATTATTAATATATATTAGTAATCATTGTATTTATCTATTAAATAAAAAATAATTTATTTTGTATATTAGTATACTAGGAAGTTGCAGGAAGTAAGAAACATCTTGGCTGGTGGGTGAAGGTGGACTGACAGTATGATCAAGGAAGTACAAAAAGAAAAAGCTCAGAATGCCTAAAAAATAGATGTGAAGTCGGGCTAGAACCTAGGATAGTCCGAGCGCTAACAGAGTAATATTTTTGCCTATAAATATTGAAACGGTTTACATTACAAGTGAAGTGTGCATCATGATACTAAGAATAAATTATTTTTAATATTTTTTTTAATTTTGTTCCATTTTGTTTATTTATTTAAACGGATCGGTGTCGGTAAACACTTTCCTTAAAAAATATTTCCTTCATCGGGTTGATATAAAAATAATTATATACATAAAATAACTATTTTTTATTTAAAATTTGAAATATTTAAATAAATAACTGTAGCACTTGACTACATATGTAACTAAAAATAAATTCTAAAAACTCTTAAAGATGATAATGATGAAAATATGACAAAATTACGTTTAATCTCGGAAATCATCAGAAATATTTTTAGATATAATTGGCTCAATGATGATATTTTAGTTATTTTTACATGTCTTACTTCCATTTATCAGTTTCAAATTATCCTTTTATATTACCGAATTAGTATTTTCCCATTTATATAATTTTATGTCTTATTTATGTTTCAGTTTATGTGACGATGACGTAATAGAAAAATGATTGAGGAGTTCAATTATGTATAAATAAAAAATAATATAATAAAAATGACTGAATCGGGTCAAAAATACATATGATAATTTATTTGGGTGAAAAGATAAACTATTAAATCCATTAGTGCGTTTAATAATAATTTTGTATATTAAAACTTAAATTTCGAGAGTGACGAAATTATCGTCGACAGGTGAAGTATTAAACGTAATACTTCACCTGTTGATGAGACGTTTTTTACTCTTGAAACTCAAGTAATAAAATGTAAAATTATAATAACATTCACGTAGAGATAACAAAGCTAATGTTTTTCACCCAATTTAATGATCAACGTAAATAATGTCTCAACGTTAATTTCAAATCCATAAAAATAGTACAAAAATACATGTATTTTTTAAAATTTTGTTACTAATCTTGCATAGAAAAATTTCTATTTTATATTATTTATAACAAAAATATATTATTTACATGTAAGGATACCAAAAAAAATAAAAAAATTAAAAAATTTAACCAAGACTCCAGCCCAAAACAGCTATAGACAGCTTTAAGTCACGGAATTATGTATTGAAAAATATAATAAAATGAGATTCATAAAAAAATACGTGTAACATTTAAAAAAACAAGCAGGGTTTTAGGAAACGTAGGCTTGCGATACCTGAGCTGCCCAAAATAGGAGAGGGAGTAGCAATCAATTGGAACAGATAAATAGATTACCGGTAACACACAAATGTGAAATTCAAACGGATCAAACTCCGCGCGCAGCATCCGCCCTGCCGCAAGATAAGTTTGTGGGAGGCTTTGCTATGTTTAAGACGAGAGTTCTCAGAATTAACGGAGATCACTGATTTGCTGATCCTCAGCGATATTAAATCAAATTTGACTCGGCTCAGCAAACATTTAATTAAATTTAACAAAACTGAATTGTTGGTCTTGTGGTTAGGACACTGGCCTCGTGATCCAAAGGTTGCGGGTTCGATCCTCACTCCAGACTAGCAAGTTAGTCCTATTTTCATAGTACAAGCGCTTAGCTTAGTTTGAAAATAGTAAGAATATTGATGTGACACGTATTCCGTGTTCACATCTCTATTTTTTTAAAAAAAAAAAAAAAAAAAAAAAAAGAATGTTTGATAGGTGACATTTCCATTTGACTATTTCATCGACCTTGAGATTTTCAAAAAAGGTTATTGTTGCTTTATCTTATAGCTTGAAGTTTTAAGCATAATGACGATAAGGGAACCAAAAAGTGAAGATTAACCTTTTCATCACTAAGCATCCAAAACGTTTGGTCCGAATTGGGGTGTAGAAATACCCCAGATCATATTCATACAAACAATAATAAAAACTTTGTAATGGGCAACGCGGCCACAATCGCCTAGCAGGACGTCTCTCGTCTGTATGCAGCGCAGTATAGCTATCTCCCTAGTTCACATCTGCGGTATGAGGCTAGCCGGTGCAATAGTTAAGAGTAAAATAAATAATAAGCACCACAACTAAAAGACAGAACACAGGGGTATTTTTTTTAATAATAATTAAGTTTACATAAAATTTTACATATATGATACACATTATTAAAACGTTGTGATGGTAAGAAAGTACCTCATTATATACGTTTAATACTAATGATGTTTCAAGTTATGATGCCACCTAGTGGCATGCTCAAAAATCAACCGCCGGTTGATTTATAAGCATGCCACTGTCATTCACCATAGAGAAGGGGTATCTTTGGAGCATGTGTGAACAGACTTTCTTATTTATGAGCATGCTTATGTCATTCGCGGGCTTCGCGGCTAGTATTATCAATGCGATCTTCTCAGTCCGCGACAGATGAAACAAATATGGCGCGTTGGGGAGATGATGAAACATTACTTTTCGTGACTTATTATAGGAATCACGAATGTCTGTGGAATACTCGGTCACCGTTGTGTAAAAATAATATAGTGAGAAATAATGTTTAAACTTTATTAATAGGCAAATTAAAATAAAAAATGTGCGGATGGAAACTCGGGAACTTTTTTGATTTATTGGTTCACTTGAATTTTCTATTTTAGTTTGCAAAGTTTCCATTTTGAACAAGAGCGTCTCTATTTTATGACAAGAGCATGCCACTAATAAGCATGTGTGTTTGATTGTTAGCTTTGGGCATGCTTATTTATGAGCATGCCACTAATAAGCATGCCAGTAATGAGCAAGTGTGTACAGTTGTTAGGGCATGCTTATTAGTGGCATGCTCATTAGCATGCCAGTAAAGAAGCATGTGTATTTGTACCTTTAAACGATTAGAATCAAAAGCAAGCGTTTTATTTCCAAACATAATAATCCATTATATTTTGTATTAAATGGTATACGAGGAAGTTGAAGGATGTAAGAGACATCTTAGGTGGTAGGTGAAGGTGAGCTGACAGTGTGAAAAAGGACGTACAATAAGAAAAACTCAGACAAAGTACACCAGAATGCTCAGGATGCTTGAAAAGTAGATGTGAAGTCGGAAAAGGACCTCCGATGGTCCGTAGCGCTAACAGATACATATTTTTGTCTATAAATATTAAAATGATTTTTTATTATTATAATATTTATAGACAACAGAACCCTAGAGGTGAAAACGGCGCTATATAAATTATCCAAATATTATTAAACCTTCGCAGATTTATTTAACAAATGAAGACAACAGAACTATAGAGGTCAAAACGGCGCTAAATAAATTATCCAAATATTATTAAACCTTCGCAGATTTATTTAACAAATGAAGACAACAGAACTATAGAGGTCAAAACGGCGTTATATAAATTATCCAAATATTATTAAACCTTCGCAGATTTATTTAACAAATGAAGACAACAGAACTATAGAGGTGAAAACGGCGCTATATAAATTATCCAAATATTATTAAACCTTCGCAGATTTATTTAACAAATGAAGACAACAGAACTATAGAGGTCAAAACGGCGCTAAATAAATTATCCAAATATTATTAAACCTTCGCAGACTTATTTAACAAATGAAGACCCCATGGCAATAAGTTGTTAACTAACATTTTTGTCAAAAATGAGTTAATAAGCCGTCTAAACTAAATATTGTAAGCTCTTTCCGTTGGAAATAAGTTCAGAACTTAAAAATAATTAGAACATGTTCAAATCATAGGGATGAACATGTTAACTACATTTTTTCATAAAAATCAAATCAGTTACTAATGGGAAGAACGTGTTATCTTCAATAATAATATGTTCATGCCATCATTCTGAAATTAACACGCCTTTTAATTTGATTGGAATATTTATGGTTAGTAAATTTTACTCTGGCAGTACTGTCATATATTTGTTTTTATTTGAAGACTATTATAATATGTACTAATATATTGTTTTTCAATAATTTTAAATGGTACATATCATGTTTTGTATTATTAATTAACATGCCAGGTATATTGTAATTTTGGTTAATGGATGGTAAAAACGGATAGCATTTGAAGAGTTGTTTGATGTTCGTGTTTTACCAATTTTAAAAAGGTGTTATTCTATTAAAAATGAGTTCCAGAGGCGAAAAAATGGTTGTTAACTACATTTTTTAGGGAAAATTAGTATATTTTTATTTTTTGTGCATAATTGCGTTTTTTTTACTTTGTAAATACTTTTTTGATATTTTATTGACATAAATCAATAAAAATTAATCTTGAATTAATCTTAACTTCATGCCATGGGGTCTTCAAATGTCAAAGTAGCGATGACATGGGTCGCGATGTGTAAAAACCATAGACAATTCTTATAGAGTGATTACTTTTGCGCCACCTTGTATTGAGGTAGGCACTCAATTATTCACAATGATGTCTTACAACCGGGAGAGAAAAAATTTCGCACTAACAGAAAATAAATTGTGTGTATTAAAAGTGTGATATTATATTAAAACTGATTGCACTGCGCGGAATACAAGCGCCTCCCCCCGCCGCCGATTTATCTGCTCACTTTCATTAAAAAACCTCTTTTTAATTGAGCCCCGGCGGGCAATAAAGCGTGAAAAATGCGTACAAGATTTTTCCGCAGTCGCGCCTCCGCCAGGCACATTAATATTCCGAAGGCTCCGCAGATGCTCCGCTTCTCACGCGCGCTCACAGATGGCAAAAAATCTTTACAGCATGTAAAATAAATTAAATCATTTAATAGGGGATGTATCCGGCCCGATTCCTTCCTGGGCGGGACGCTCCCTTAAAGCGAGAGCGCTTCCGGCTGTGAATTATATATACCTGGTTTCAGGTGTGCTCTCGAAATAGGGCGAAATAATATCGAGGTACAATAATCACATCTTTTGGAGAAAAATGCTTTGAAGTTTTTGGGAATTTTATTGAAAATATTTTTTAGCGGACTTAACTGACAATTTTTTTTAAAATATATTTTTTTATTTATTTTTTATTTATTTAATTTATGGTACAAATATAGTTCTTAGATATAACATATCAGATTAAACTTTTTTTAAATACTTAGTGGTCATGTAGACCTCATCAGTGAAGAGAAGCTCTTGAGTCTGATGAGGGAGCCACAGTTCTTATTCCTTGTTATAATATATAGGTACATAGTGTATACAAGTTATTCATTAATACAGTAAAAAGGAAAATTGATAATGAAAGTGTAGGAGTTATTTTGAAAAAAGCTATAAGTTTAAATGATTTATGAATTTATGTTTGATTTTGAGAAAATTTTAATTTTTTGATTTGCTCTGAGAGGTTACTGATGCATCGTATCTCTATAGGTAAGTTATTATAGTAATTAATGGCTTTATAAATATAGTGATGCTGCATTTGGGTTGTATTACATTTAGGCATTATGAATTGGTTTCCATTTCTCATAAGTTTGAAATGTTCCTGGTTTTCTGTAAGGTTTTTTTCTTTACATATTTTTAGCATAGAAACTTGCTTGAAAATATCATCTACGTTTGGTACTGGAAACAATTTAAAGAGATCTTTTGTTGGAAATGTAGATTTTTTTTTTAGTATTACTTTAATGATAATCCTTTGTGATATTTTTACTGAGTTTATGTTTTTCTTATAACAACCTCCCCATCCGATAACACATTTTATTTATCAAAAACCGCAAACGCAGCCGCTGAGGCGTATGTAGAAAATATTTACTTCGTAATCTTAATATTAACATTGAATTATTATTTTAGAGTAGTTGGTAAGAATAAGATTAGTAGTAGTATAAATTAATAATGAAAGAATGTAATTTATCTATCAATAATGTGTTCATTTGATCTAGCAGTAAGATATCCACTTAATGAAAAGGTGGTCAGCGATTTGAGCCTTGTACCGAGGGATCAATAATAAAAGAGCTAAATTTAAATATAATAATATTATTATTACATGTATTCTATGCGCGCAAATATATTTAATTGTTTTTTTTTTACATTATTCCATCATTATATTAGAAGTAAGAAAGGAGTGCTGACATGGTTTGGTCATGTGGAACGTATTAACGAAGAAAGGTTGGATAAGAAAATATACAAGGCGAGTGTTGAGGGCAACAGGAATAGAAGGAGTCCGCGAAAGACCTGGCACGATCAGATACTACAAGTATTTGAGGGTGGCCCTATTAAAAGCCGCAACAACCGTAGAAATTGTACGAGATGTATGTATGTGGCCGAAGCAAAAGTGGTGTGCCAGAATATAAGAGTTTGGCGATAGATGCGGAGAAACTTCGTGATGGTTAGTTACTTAGTTAATATTGCTTTAATACTGTGTCCAATGATAGAAGCGTACCTTGTCTTAATTGCGAGTAAGAAAACATTCTAAAATAGTGTAGGAAATCTAATGCAATGGAAGATAATTTTCTGTCAAGTATATTATCTGATATATGGATATGACTACCTCTCATCAATGATATTAATACAGAACATGAATAGTATGGTGTATCTGAATGGAGTACAAATAATATTATACAATATCTGTGTGAAATTACATTTTAGCGAGACCCGTCTGCAAACTAGAAATAATGATGAGAAATATTTGTCTGCGGTGCATATAATTGGATCTGTGGAATACCAGCAGTAGTATTTAATTGAGTCGTATGATCATCGTGAATATTCGGATTAAATGGGAAGATTGGGTATGTATTGTAAACTAATAAATTTAGAAACGTTATCCCACAATGGAAGGTAAATATATTATTGTCAATGTTCAGTTATTTATATAAATTAACATAAAGCAATCAGCTATTGCCGGTTGCTTCTACTTGGCCCTGCGGACGGTTACAGTGACTCCAACGCGGCCGATAGTGGCCGCTGCGCAGCCTTTGCCAGTGTTTCCAGAATTTTGTTTTATTTTTTTCAAAAATATATGTTTAAATATAAGTATATTTAAATATATGTTTAAATATAAGTTAAATATAAATATAAGAGTAGCTTTTTGGTCTTGTGGTTAGGTCACTGGCCTCGTGATCCAAGGGTTGCGGGTTCGAACCTCACTCCAGACTAGCAAGTTAGTCCTATTTTCATAGCACAAGCGTTTAGCTTAGTTTGAAAATAGTAAGAATATTGATGTGACACGTATTCCGTGTTCACATTTCCATTTTTTTTTTTTTTTTAAATGTAGTAGTTCGAGTAGCTTATTAGTGACACATTGAAGGTTATGAATGAAAAGGACAATTATATGAAAATAGAACCTCGACAGCAATTTATCCATGAAAGCAAAGGCCACAATTTAGAAACCAAGCATTTTGTCATTCATGAGCACTGTAAGATGTAAATATTTTTGAAAAATGTAACTATTATAACTAATGACGACTCTGAGTAGCGTGTTGGTGTGGAAGACACGGCGCTCGCCTAGTGATCTGGTGGTCGGTGGTTCGAGCCCCATTCCAGGACACCAGCAAGTTAGTCTTATTTACATAGCACAGGCTTTTGGCTTAGTTTAAAAATAATAGAAATATTGATGCGTGATTTCCGTATTCGCATCAATATTCTTACTATTCTCTTCCAATCCAGGAAGGAATCAGGAATATCCAAGTCATGATTCTTGTTCTCACTGCACGCCCCTGTACTCATATTAACCTACTCATTCAACAATTATATACGTGATATACCGTTCCGACGGTAATATGACACATACACTCTATGTTTCATATGAAAGAAAGCGACAGTTTGGAAACTGGATATTTTGTTAAAGTTATATGGCATACGGACTAGAATATTATGTATGATATTTCAAAACAGGATGATTCATGGCGTAACCATTGATTATTATCAATTTGGGAAATCAGAAATCCTCAAATTTAATTAATCGAGTGATAAATTATTCTGTATTTTGTACACTCGTGTGTAAGATATGGAATACCTTCAATATTGAATATTACAAAAATAAATGCATGAGAAAAGTAAGTTTTAAACGTTAAGAAAAATACAAATATATCATAAAATTATATAGTTTAAAATGATTTATTATCCTAATGCCTAAAGCTGTATGTAACTTTATATCCATATTATTATTTATATGCATAGGTATGTATATTATTGTTTGTACTAATGTACAGGATTATTTGGAAAACATTAACCTCGCACGACTATACTCCTGCTTTGATTTTGAGTCGAAAATGTTCAGGTAACCAATAACTAATATCTTATATATTTCGAAAAATTCATTTGCTTCAATAAAAGTTAAATAAAGTGATAAAAATCCTGCATGAATTTTTGTTTTCCAATTGGAATTGAAAGGTTTTTATTATTTTATTGTATTTGTATAAAAGGGAATAAATTTTTCATATTTAAAAAAGTCACTGTACTGATAGTCCAACGCTTTACTACAAATCAGTCAAAAATGTGCAATTTTAGATGACACCTATCTCCATAACTATTGATAATATCGGTCAGAAAATTAAATCCACAACTATTGATAATATCAGTCAAAAAAATCAGTGGTCATGGTTGCTTGAACATTTTCGACTCATAATTAAAGCAGGAATAGTCAGGAATATATAAATGTAAATAATACTATACAAAGCAATATAACAAGAACACACCAAAACACGATTTTATAATTGAGTGAAAATATTGAGGCACATAAGGAACAGTAAAAAATAAGTTGATTAGAAAAGAGGTGCGTAGACGTATTTGAAAATGTATATTCTGGGAATATAAATTGATGAATTCATTGAAAATTATATAAATTATTAATCACAGAATTCAGGAAAAACGAATACGTTTCGGGAAAATATGGAACATGAAAATGGTAAAAATAATTGTAAAAATTTAACGGAAGAAAATTCCATTTTGTCTGAAGCAATGGAGCAAGCATTAAAAAATACGCGAGTAGGATTATTAATGTTTGTATGCCTTTATGAATATTCTAAGGTACAAGATTTTTATTCTCGAATATCGGGAATCGGGAATCGGGAATAAAAAAAATATAAAGAGTATTTCTTTAACATATCTTGACCTGAAATTCAAGGATGAAAACGATTTGAATAATAAATAAACATAAAATAACTAAAAATAATCATTATCATAATAATTATTTAAATACGTTTTTTATAAAAAAACTATTTAAATACATAAATACAAATTAGAAATTGAGTGTCGGGTTTATCAGAAAGTATCCTACAGTAGGTACGTATACGACTGTTATTTTCAAAATTATGCTGTGTCTACGTATACAATGTTTTAAATATTTGTTTAGAAAACCTACCTATATTAAATTTTTAAATACTTAAATAAGTATTAGCAAGAGCAAGTGTATTATTTTAGAAAACGTTAATTTATGTCGACATTACCGCTAAAATGTATAAACTTTATTTTCTGAGAAAAAAATTGTAATAAAAATTAAAAATACAAAGTACAGAGCAGCAATGTGTATTGGTTTTTACATAAAAAATATAACATAAAATTCAAAAAGCACATGCATTAAACAATAACAGTTATAAGTAGCAAAATATAAAAAGTATCAGGAATGGCACCAAAACATGAGTATAGAAATTAAGAATATAAAGTTCAGAGCAGCAATGTGTATAAAAAATATATATTACCCACCATCATATGTATATTACACCCATAATAAAGTATTCACGATATATGGCGAAATGATATATGGCGAAATAGTGTAGATTAAATATATAAAAAGTTAAGTTCAATTCGTGATTAGTACCTTAATTTTTCATCCAATACTCTATCACAAATAATTTTCTTGTTCGGTAATTTCATTAAAAACTTGCCTGCGAAACTAATGTAAGTTATTAAATATTTCTATAAACTGCGCTACACAAGAAGAATTCATCCAAAAGAATTATGGATCAATCGAGAATCTTCCACAGAATGAAGAGAGTGAAAGTAATATAAAAATCGTTTGATATAAAATTGTATATAAAAATGGAAATAATTTTTGTCTGCGTTCCAGAGAAATGTCATAACATTTTATTGGAAAAGAAATATCGGACTTAGTGAAGCCTTCAACACATTTAATGAAATCGGAGACCCTAGAAATAAAAATACGTGGAAAGTTTTTTAATTTCAATAAATCGAAAAGTCGAAAGAGTCTGTCGCTGTGCGAGGGAGCTTTCCGCGGAATTGACGAACGTCACGATTGGTGGAAAACTTAATTTCACCATTGGAAAAATACGGTTTGAAAGTTTTCAAAAAATAAATTCGCTTTATTTGAAATTAGATCAAAATAAAATTTAAATTTGTGTTTTTTCACTTTCCTCTTTTGCTTCACTTCCATAAATCAGCGTCGATACCAGACTTTATTCTAGTCCGGCCTCGGGAAAAAAAATCGGGCTTCGCGGTCAATGATGACCGCTACGAAACCACGCGGGTTTTACCGTAAAAAAAAAATTGTTGTTGAAAATATAATTTATTACCGAAGGAAGGAAATGGTCTGTTTCATAAATAACAAAGGTAAAATAAATTTAATTAAATACAATAATCAAGAATCTCGAAGTCGCAGCATTTATAAGAACTTTTATTTAATTACCATTTTTACAATGTATATAATAATAGGAATTAATCTTTTAACGATTCTTCTGTATTGAAAAAAAATCTCGTATTGTATCAAAAGGCGGAATTTTTATATTAATTTAACTCTTTAAATACTATGAGCGTGTTTACGTGCCAAATCACGTGAATACACTCACTTTTCGATGACCTGGCATTTAAAATGTTAATAGATCTACTCTAACTGTTTTTGTAAAAACAAGTTAAATACGTGTACATCGACGGTCCCTACGTATACTATTGGATCTACAAAAATTCTTTTTTCATTTTACCATCTTAAACCATACAATTTACTCTATATTTTTGCTCAATGGTAAATATTTGAATTTTTGTTTAACAATAGTAAACATTAAAGGAAAAATATATATTTTTAAAACATTAGCCGAAAATATAGAATAAATCAAATAGTTTAAGTCAGTAATATATTTTTTGGAGACCGTCGATATGTTCTTACGTTAATGGTTGTCACTTCTATAGATAATAGATGGACACCGTACTCGCCAGTAAGAAAAATATTTTACATATGAGATTTAGGTAGTTATCTTTTAGATTTTATATAAAAATTAAAAATCTAAAATGTTTGATGGTTTAATATTTAGAATCTATTTGTTTTATCCTACACTGGAATTTCTAGATCAATTTCTTTTCTCTCAGTCAACGTCTTTTTAATTAACATGAGATACGAATAAAAAATCTAATCACATGATCCTAAAGCATAAAATAAACCACCTTGAAGCCTAACACTTTCTATAAAAGGAAACATTGTAAAACAACGTGACTATGTAAAATATCTGGGGCTTGAAAAATGACAGACTTCTATGAACGAATCATATTCGAGCCCTTTAAAAAAAACTTGAGCCTTTAGTTGGAGTGATGAAGAGAATTGATACAAAAACTATTTGATACAAGAATTTAAAAAAATATTAACAATGCTTTTGTTCTCCCTCACATTTTACAAGGCATTAGTACTGGTCACAATGAATTTTAAAAAGAGCCCTTAAAATAATCTTTAATCATATGCATCACATCAGCCCTGATGATGAAATTCGAAACGTCGGCCAAAAAGGTTGCACAAATACGGCATAATACCCAAGAAGATAGAAACCAGGAAAACGGTCTCCTACATGTCGGATAAAATGTACACAAATTTCGAAAATCAATATTTTTATCATCAAACACTTTGTTGAAGGACTACCCTTTAAAACAAACGTTTTATTAAATAACAATGGCCTTTAAAGCCTGGCTTTCGAGAACCTTTGTTAACATATTATTGTTTACAGAGCCCAGGGGAACAAGGGCATCGTTCAAAATCATTATTTGTTGGAAATTAATTTTGCAAATTGAAAAGTCGGTTTTCAATTACTGCTTATTAAAATGTTCGTTGAAAAGTTTTTAGGATTTACGTGACCTTTTTCAACGTTTCGAAACCTACTGCGGGGTACAGCATCACCGCATGTAAAATTGAGGCCGACGGTACAAAATAATACGATGAAATAAATCTAAAAAACAACTTCAATGCGTACTACTGTAAGCATGATTGATTTGGGTTGAAAATTTTCCTTTCAAAATTGGTTACTGTCGGGTGAAGAACAGTGATTTAACTTCAGATTTCGAAAAGCAATTTACAAAGCTTTCAATTAATATATACCTACACAATAATAGATACATCAAGCCGAAAAAGGGAATGTCTGTGTTTATTAATTCCTTGACGGAGACACCCATTTGTTTCATATTCACGTATTGTTCTGTTGTTGTTGTCACTGATTCACTATCTTTGCGGAAACCACGAGGAAATAGGTGTTGAAGCGAATTCATTGTTTCAGAGGTAAGTTTAGAGAACTCCGTAATTACACACACGGAAATAAAAACAATTGTTATTAATGTTCTGCCTTTTTGATTTTCCGAGACGCGTTTCGCCTTACGAGGGCATTATCAATCAGTAGATTTATAATGTCCTCATAAAGCGAAATGCGTCTGAGAAAATTAAAAAGGGGGAATTTAAAAACGATTGTCTTTATTTCCATGTGTGTGGTTTTGCAATCTAAGTTGTGATTTGTGATGTGAGAAAAATTTGAAACTCTTGGGTCTTAATATTGTTTCATATCTTAGCATATTGCTTTGATTCGGTATTTTCGACCCCAACAACAGTCGCTTATGGGTAAAGAAGCGACTGTATCCACCAAGAAAACGGATTTGTAAGTCTTCTGACGTCTTGTATACCGTGTTCAAGTTAGAGCCTAGGTGTGTAAACTAATCAACCCCTTCTTGTTGTGGTACGTGAACAACCTGGGGCATCTCCTATTCACATAACCTTGTACTTCGTTTTAAAGGCTTACAACTTTACGTTTGCGAAAGCTCCAGTTTAATGTTTTTTTTTGTGTGACAAACGACGTGTTAAAAAAAGTAAATATTACTTCATTCAGATGGAAAATTAAAAGGCCTACAACAAAATATTTTATTATTGTTTTGTACAAGCAAATCCCTGTTTTATTCAGTCTAAAGTCATCTATCTGTGAATAAATCTGCCAGTAAGGCATCTATGCTTTGTGTATATATTTATGTTCTGTGAACATGATGCCTTAATAATATTAATAATGCCAGTATAAACCAAGATGAAGTGATTATTATATAACATTATTCGTATATCAAAGTGAATTGTTTGGTGTGTAATCAGGGCAAAACTTAAGAAATAACAATAACTGTAAATAACCAAAAAACTGGAAAACAACTTTGTGTTTTCCAGTTTTTTGGGTTTTTTTTGTTTTTCAATTATTTATTTTGGGGGTTATTCCATACACAGCCACAGCGCTGAGCAGACCATCAACACATACATTGTATAGCCGCGACTTCTCCAGCGGGCAGCAGGTCAAACCAAGGTGCACGCGCCAGACGGTTACGCACACACACACAAACGTGGCGAGGCTGCCGCGTAAATAAAACTGAGGCATAGCAGTGTACACAAGCCGTCTACATAGGTCACCGCATCGTCAGAAGCACGCACACACAGCTAGACTAAGAGAGTTCTTTGTTCGCAAAACATATAAAAACTAGCCATCGCCCTGTACGGGCATGTCAGTCTCTCAACGACCCCCGGCGTAGGCCGGAGGCCCCCAACCCCCAAAATATAATTAACATTGGCCCCAAAAGAATATCATAATTCAATAAATTAGTGGTTTATATCAAGTGTTTTGGTGTTAGTTATATAAAACAATAAAATTTACTTTGAACACTGTGTAATGATACGTTGCGTGGTTGCGCTTTTTCGAAATCTGGGCCCGGTCAGTAATCACCGCGGACCGGGATCCCACTTCCAGCCCGAAATGTTGGGAAGCGTGCACGGCTGCAGAGGATTACCCTGCAACATCGGCTCGGCGGCGTCCTGCTCAGCCTGGTTTATCTCAAAGGCTCAAAGGATTTTAAAGACAGATTTACATCTGTTTGCGTACAAAATTCAACTAGGCGAAGCCTGTACAAGCAAAACTAAGCCGCAGATCACGTTGCCAGATTAATTATGGACATTTTAAATGAAAATTTTCATGAAACAATGATATCTGAATATTCAGAGTTTAATTTTTCGTAATTATTTTACTTTGGGTTTTTAATGATTTGGATGGCTACTACCAAGTGCCCACACAGTATTAATGATACTGAGATTGGAAGTTTTTTAAGGCTTGCTTTCTCCTGTGCAGAGGATAGATTTGTGTAGGAAAGGAATACATTTATTTGTAAAATTCTTCTATATTTCTTGTCTACAATTGAAGGCACACTATCAATATTTATGATTATATTGATATTGACAATGCGTGGGGGCCTTTATGATAACATTTCTGTTGTTGTTGTTGCCGGGCCTCATGGTCGAAGATCCCCTCGCCACTCTAACTTAGCTGCTGCGCCACTCATGCGTTTTGTAATGGGAAAATAGCCCTATTCGAGAGGTGCACTCTCTCCCGCATACTTCACATAGGAAGCGGTCAGGTTGCGTTGGTCGGTCCCGTTGACGCACGGCTGCGGCTCGCTGCTCATTTTTTAATCGTCTGGCCGCCGCAACACCATCAGCCCGAGAGCACACTCTCCTTCAGCTCTCACGATCTTGTGTCAGTTGCTTCCAGTTCTCGGGTGCTTCACATAGGTTCAGCAATTTCAGCGATGATAACGTAGATACTTACGAAAAAGGTTAATATGCAGGGTTATTTGGAAAACATTTATAACCTCGCAGGACTATATTCCTGCCTTGATTATGAGTCGAAAATGTTTTAGCTATTATGACCTAATATCAATAGTTAAGGAGATATGCGACATCAAAGTTTGCATTTTTTTTTCAATATTTCTGACTTATATTTTGTGAAACGTTGGACTATCATTACAGTAACTTATATCGAATATGAAAAATTAATTCCCTTTAATACAAGTCAACTAAAAAAATGAAAAGCTTCGAATTCCAATTAGAAAACATTCTACCTGGAATTTTTTCAGGGTTTTTATCATTTTATTTAACTTGTATTGAAACTAATAAATTTTTCGTAATCGATATGAGTTACTGCAATGATAGTCCAACGTTTTACAAAAAATAAGTCAGAAATATTGATATTAGGTCATGATAGCTTCAACATTTTCGAGTCACAACCAAGGCAGGAATATTGTCCTGCGAGGTTATTATTTTTTTCCAAATAACCCTGTATTTTACGTGAGGATGATGATTAGTAACCAAACCCCTGAGAGAAGTATCACAATCATCACACCAGTTTGGTCAGTTGCAGCACTAGCAGAAGAGTGGTGGTAGCGAGTTTTACTGCCGGTCAACTCTATTTTCCCTGGCGGCTGGTCCAGTCGCCGCCAGATGGCTGTAGATGTCCGCTACACCACAGTTTTTTTAAGGATACGGTCAACGTCAAAAACCCAAGGACAATCAAGAGATAAAGAATAACTATTATATCTAGGACTAGATATTCTTCGAAAATCTCATATATTTTCGGGCGGAAATGCAAAACAAATAATTTTTATTTACCGGCTTCAAGGTGCCTCTTGTGTAAGAAATTCGAAATTATATGTTAAATATATGGATTAATTTTTTTAACTACTCTTTTATCTATCTGTGATTAATTTTTTTAACTACTCTTTTATCTATCTGTCTTCTGAACACAATTTACTGAATGAAAGTTTGATCAAGTTTGAAACCCTTTAATATCGGAGCGACAGTATATTTTTTTGTTAGTTGAAAGATTTTTCCCTTTGAACAATCTACCTAATGGTAATATTAACCGGCGAAAAATGGGACGCACAAACGAATTTTTTCTGAGTTTGTTATTCATCGGGGCCCCACGAGCATTCTTATATTTTTTATGCAAAAATACTCCCAAAGTGAATATCGCCAGAGCGGTGGTCTTCAACAACACTTTCCACATAAAGGCGAGACCCGTTCGGGATGGAATACGCGCCGTCAGGGACTTTCCCGAAAAGCAACCTTTTAGAAAATGAAAGAAAAGCGGGGAATGAACCACGTCACCGTGACCGCGCATAACAACCCCCAGAAAACGAAAGGGTGGGTTTACATAACGTATTAAAGTACACCGAAAAAATGTTTACTAAGGCACTTCATTTAATTTTTATTCAGGGTAAGTCATAATAACTCAAATTTGCTTTTGTGACTGCAGCACATTTTTTGTGGGCGAATAACATTCAAACACAAAAAATATTAATAAAGGATATATGTTATATTTAAGGGATGGATGCCTTTGCCTTGATTATTTAGAAAAAATATGGAAAGAAACTTTTATTTAAGAACTTAATATTTTGCATCGAAGCACGACAAATCATGGAAAAATGATCTGCCGAAATTCACACTCACCAATATGATTATGAGAAATACCTATGCGAATGTTTGCGTGGAATAAAAGAATTTTTCCGTGTAGTTGTTTATTCTTCACTGGAGAGAAGCTTCGGGAGCAAGAGCAAGCGATACAAATATTATTACACAAGGAATCTGTGGGCGTGCGGCGGAGACCCGCCTAATCTGATGAAAGAGACATGAGTAATGCACCGCGACTCTTTGTTCTCGGTCATCTTCATTTGCACGTTCTGGAACTTCCTCCGTTACCAGGTGATAACAAATAAGCTTTTATTTGAGATATAACAGACGGCGACGGTCGATTTTGCTTGGAATACCTATTGGCAATATCGTCGCACGTGTGACTTTGTTAGCAGGTCGCTATACTCGTACATCTAATGAAGAAATGAAAAAGGACTTGAAAAGTTAATCCATAAAACTAACTAACTAACCATCACGCCGTTTCCAACGCCATATTCTTCTAAGCCATAAAAGAATGCTTAAATTAACCCATGGATAGAGTTACGAATAAAAATGTCTTGGTTCAGATTATTAAAGAAGAAGAGGTATTTAAAAAAATTAAAATCTGAAAAATGGAATATCCTGGACATATTGAGACACATAAAGGTTACAGAAAAAGAACCTGAGCCAACGGATTGGTCAGTCGAAGGTAGAGCTTTTCCCAGCGACAATAAAATGGATATTCGAACGGCGACTATGTACAGGTTTTTATTATTATTACGGCCACTCACAGCGTGTCTTTCACGACGTGGATAGGCGCTCTTACAATGATCTACTTAAAAAAAATAACATAAAAAAACTACTTATATTAACTACTGCCGTAAATACGTGGGATGCCGCTTCAACGCCTGTTTCGCAAGAAACAAAATAAATTTAGGAAAAAATTCATATCGGTTAATAAAAAAATACGTACTCCTTTCTGAATTACCTTAACCCACTTTAGGTTTCGGGTCGCGCTAAGGGGGTCATTTTCCCCACTTCGCCCTGAGGATCTCGCCGAGGGGGGCGGTATTCGCCTCCACTTAAGTCAGTTAAGCCGAGCATTTTCCAGGTCGTTGTTGTGTGGCGGCCGGCGCTGAGCACCCCCGCCCGGAGAGACAATACTAATGCGAATCTCTTTCACGCGGAAAAATGATGAAAACGAATCAAATGACTGAGCGCGAGATCCGGCCACTTAACACTTAACGATGAATAAACACCGTCACTTAGTGAGGATCATTAACTCTACTTGAGTTTGGTTATAAATTTAATAAACTATTCTACTCGAGTTTCGGGAGTAATACAAACTCTCATTGCAGGTTAATTTGTGAAGTTTATTTAAGGGTACAGAACATTAAAATGAAATATAACGCATACAAATTATGCTAATAAGTTACTTTTTTTCTATTTATTTATTTAATATATTTATTTTTTTATTAATGATAGTGACAGTTTTTACAAGGTATTTCTCTTCTACATGAGTAATAAAAACTCATGAGTAAGAGAGGAGTAACATTATATTTAAAATGTACTAGATAATATGTAGTACATACTATGTACCAAGAAAGAAAAAAACTAATATGCAATAATCAGCATGAAATAATGTGAGAAGTAAAAATAAACTAATAATAATACAATAAACTAAAAATGATATTGACTTTATTGGAAAGAAAATTTTATGCCACGATTTTTTTGTTTTGTTTTTTATTTTAATGTTCTAGACGTCTAAAAAACACATTTTAAATTAAAATACACAAAAAATAATACAATAAATACTGTAAAGAGTACAGTAACCTACGACATTCGACAGAATTTTCTCGAATATTCCATAACGTTATGCACGTATGCACACTATTTTGGTACGTCTAGAAAAAGTCTCTCTTAATCTCTGGAAAAATCCACAAGTCTATCGAAAAGTTTCGAAGAAATTAATCTATAAATACAACGTTGTCTACTATACTATACTAACGTGTGCGACATCCCAGCGATAGAAACGTAGCGCAAACCAGTGATCAGTCATTCATGACACGATATAA
The DNA here is from genome assembly GCA_016648135.1 of Agrypnia vestita. Taxonomy (NCBI): domain Eukaryota; kingdom Metazoa; phylum Arthropoda; class Insecta; order Trichoptera; family Phryganeidae; genus Agrypnia; species Agrypnia vestita. The sequence continues at coordinate 49,196 of JADDOH010003131.1, read as the reverse complement.
GCCAAAAATATCGAGTGCAGCGTGACCAGAGGTAAAAAATAAAGGAATCCCGGGGTGAGAAGTTTTTCTTCGTGCGAATATTGAACTAGAGCGTAATCAAAAAAATAGAAACAGCGTTAATTAGTGCGAATTAAGGAACAGTGGAATAAATAATACGTGTGTGAAATATTCTGTAAATATTTAGAGACTAAACAATTAAGAAAGGTACTTCAATTTAACTATGTCTATAATATAAACAATTAATTAAGTTATTAACAATAGCATATTCAGCATCTCTTCTTTCCTCTCAATATTTTCGTTAAAACCACCCTTCCACATTACACCAATAACTCCGGCTTCTTTTGTCAGTATAAAATTATTTAATATATTATGTTTTCTTTATTTCAAGCGTTTATTTAACACGCCACTCGAAACTCGAAACTCAAGTAGAATAATATATAATTAAAATCAAGTAGAGTAAACAGTTTTATAAACATCCATTCTTATGATCATCATGAATAATGTCTGCAGTGTTCCAACCGATTCCATCAAAAATTATAAGTGTTTTGACAATTTATAGAAAACATGTTTTTATTTTATTTTTGGACATGTGGGTGTTGTGGGGGGAGGGTGTTTTGATGGAATAAATAAGAGTACATTTAGAATTCATATAATTTTCTGTAAACAACTGTGTTTGTTTGTTCCTTGCAAGTCGCTAGGGAAATAGGAAGGAAAGAAATTTCATTACATTTATTTTTAAACTAAACTAAACCTGTCAAAAACTATGTAATTTATTAAATCCTTTTTTGCTTTTTATAATTCATTATTATTTGGTAGCGTAAGTTACATGCATCGTTACACAGAGAAATACATATCATAAACAATGACATGCGATATAGTAATGGATGGCACTTGTTAGTTTTAATTTTAATTTATTTATATTCATCTTGATACATGCTGGTAGGAAAAGGAGCCACTCATCTCACTAGGAAGAACCTGTACCGAGATGAGCAGCTTACATTATAAAATAAAATATAACATAATACACAATAGAATTAATCAATTAATTGAGGATATAATATAAATATAAAACAAAATACTACACAAAAAATATTAAAATTAATCAATTAATTGAGGATATAAATAAAAAATGTGGATTGTAAAAGCAGTAGATATTATTGAATACAAAAGCAATAGCAAAATTAAAAAGAATATATGTAAAAAATATATGTACGTTCGCGAATATTAAATAATGAAAAAAAAACAGTTTAATGAGTATTAAATTAATTATGACTTGTTTTCGGCAATTGGGTATTTGTGCAAATGCACGTGGCAATAAAGTCTTCACGTATATTTTTGTGTCTATAATATATGTATAACTTTTTGAACATAAATATTCAAAAAATCTAAGTCAGAGTAGGTATTTTGTTAAAAATGCATAAAATCAATGTTTTCATATTATTAAAAAAACATTTTTATATCATACTAATTTTGAAAACTAAGTGAGATCAGTTATTGGACAGGAATTTACGGACAGACATTCGAAATTATATTTATTGGGGATTACTCTAGAATGAAATATGGGTTTTGATATAAAAATATAAAAATATTATTATTATTTTCTACACATTGCATTGAATGAGGTTTTGAACATTGAATGCTAAATTAAATTATTGCCTACATTATTATAAAATGTTATATTTATATTACAGAACAATAATAAAATTTATTGTATATTAATTGTGGGGTATAAAAGCAACATCACAAAAATATTAATTATGCCGTCATCGAGGATTATTAATTTAGAATGAACTGAATTCGAGATTTTATAGGAAATACAGCCTATAAATTAACATTTTTATTTAAACATTATTTTGGAAGGGATCAAACATAATAATTTCGTTATCTGTCCGTTACGTCCGTAATTTTATTTAAATACACGGCTAAAAAACGAAATTACACGGCTGGAAGTTGAGTGCGAACCTGGGACGCGCAAGTGACAAACGGCGCTCTACGCACATCGCTACCACTGCCTCTCCGTGGACTGTCAAAAAGATGCTATAAATATATACTAGAGCTTAGCAAAGATGAGAACCATGTTCCGTGATTTGTCACGGGTATACGGCAAGTAGATACATAAGATCTATAATTCAGTACATTCTTAATTAGTCTCCTCGATGACTGCATTGAAAACATTCTTTTAATTTTTTGGATATTGCTGCCTTTGCTTTTATACCCCACAATTAATAGAAATAAAAATAAAATTAGAAACGATAAGCTTTGCCTTTCTGATATTTCAAAAGACTCGTTTCGACACGTTCCTGCTAAACGCTTACTACAACATTCCAGATTATTCCAGGTATGTGACACTATTATGATTTTATGAGTTTGGGTGAAATGTGGGGAAACCTTTTTGGACCCTCACGAATTGTTCCTGAAAGGGAACAATACGATAAAAGAAAGGGAAATTAATCAATGGCATTGACAATACAGATCGCGAAAGGCACGATTCCTAAATAAATACGAAATGAAACAATATTTTTCTTGCATTATTTCATGTCGTGGAGGTATACGATATATTATACATGAGACCATTAAGTTGTCAAGACACATTAAAATAATATCAATAATAAAACATTTCTAGATATGTTCATAATTAAACAGAAGATATATTCAGCAATATTAATATAATATTTTGATGGCGCTGCTTTATACGTAAGATTAAAAAAAAGCTTTAGATGCTAAAATTTAATTGTAAAACAGAAAAACAATATAACAAAAATAACACTACGTTAATAAAACCAGTTAAGTAATTATTATTTGGCAAATAACGCAGTGGTCAAGCATCTAAATTGGTAAATACGAATATATTTTATATATATTTAAAGATAAAATTATATTTTAAAAAAGGAATGTCGCGAAAGTGTGGAAGAGCAATTGGTCTTTAGGTCACTTGTCTTGAGAAAAGAAAGAAAGACAAAAAATAGTATTTTGACGTTTCTAGCCAGATTAATTATTCATAGAATTTTTTTTTTTTAATGAGTCCTAATTTTCTGATGTTTTTGTCACCAATTGCTGAAATTCCATTAATTAATTATCTACCCGACAGTTTCTGTTGATTGTTAAAATTAATCTTGTAATCCGAAGCAAACTTTTAATTTTTTTTTAATTACTTGTTATCAACGTTAATACTAAAACAAATCAAAGTACCACATAAGACAATATATTTTGCACGCTGTACATGCACCAAGGTCAAATATTTTATTGCATCCCTGTCTATCGTGAAGCGGTCATATAATATTATCTTTTTCTCGCATAGATATCACTCACTCATACATTGTTATGAATCTGTAAACAACATGTAAATAAATTGACATGTACATGATACAATTCTATTTTCAAAGAACCACCAATTTTATCCTGGAGATAATCGAATATTTTTAAATATATTTTGTCAATATGTCAGTAAGTCAAAAAAAAATCTATTCTGAACATTTCAAAACAGCGCCAACGCGCGTTGTCTAGAGCCGCCCTTTGCAGCCCGTCATCAAAAATCAATTTACTTTACGTCCGAAGAGAAACGACCGAACTATAACAGTCCGAGGGATCCGGGGAGCAGAAGGAACAGAAGACACATTAAATTCTTAAAAGCACTTATAAACGTCGCGTCGGATCTGTTAATAAAAAACGCCATATACATTTTCTTTAAAAAAGTTAATACGGCTCTCTTTCTTCAGGGGCGGGGAAATTTGGGCCAACGCAGGAATCGTACAGGGTGATTCCGCTTTCGCGCCTCACCACTCTTCTCAAAAAGGTGTCCAATCACCCGGTAGTTGATGGTATTGTTGAACATAAGAAACATTGTCACTCATTTCATTCTGTTTTATTTATTATTATTTCATTTACTTTATTAAAGTCCCTTAATACATTACGTCTTTATTTACTAGCAATAAAAAATAAAACATATTTAAAAATAATGTGCAATCATAAAAACACTTAAAATCAAGAAAATAATTCAAGGACAGAAAAAAAATGTACATTAAACTGTACTCGATTCTACTATCATATTCCAAATGTAAATATATTTTTAGTTCGTTCCTACAATGAAAAATGTCAACGAGTTTCGGGATCTTACTCCCGAGGCGGCGCATGCGTGTTATTGGTGAATTTTTGTGGAGGATCGAGGCCCGTTGTGATTTCTAGTCGCTCGCATCGAGTGAAATCAGGAGCTTAATGCGGGTACCACCAATTCGGCCAATCGGAAGCCCGATGCGGCCGACGACTCTTCTGTTGACAGCCGTAGCCGACACATGCTCTTTGTATTGTACTCCGCGATAAACCTTTTGTAACTTTGTACCAATAAACCACATTTTGTAATCGCGGGTACGATTTATTACCTGTATATCTTCACCCATCCTGCATTTGCTTAAAACACACACACATACAGAAAACGCGCACTTTAGATAATACGTTAAAATACATTTGCGTCACGTGCCAAACAAGAATGTCTCTTGCGGGTGGACGTATTCTTACCTCTTCGAACACACATCGATTCTCTCACAACCACGCCGTTATTACAATATGAATTATTCATTATTACTAATATTATCTTGTTACGTCGGATTGTCGATAAAGTCACCCTGTGGGTGAGTTTCGTCCTGCGAATTTATTATTTTAATAAAATGTAAGTAGCCTTCGAGGGCCGGGCCCGCCAGTCCGCCCCGTTGCCAGATTCGCTGAAACAACCGACGACAAAGGCCCGTCCTGAATATGAATCAGTCCCCGGTACGGTCGTAATGGAATAAATATAAGAAAACTTCACTTTTTCATTCCGTTTCTTTTTCGACAATAATTTACGTTTATTCGGTGGGCTTTCAAAGCTCCGATGCTGCACGGTGATGGAGTACCGAAATCGAGAAAGACATAAACAAATTAATACAATATATATATTTTTTAACAATGGGCGCCCCTCGTAGTCTAGCTGGCAAGGCGTTCACAATTAAATGCTGTCTGGAAATGATGTCTGGACATCCAGACATCAGACCCGCGTTTTATACGAATAATAATATAGGTAAATTTTTAGTCAATTGTAAAGATAAGGAGGATAAATTTAGCCATTCTGGTGTATGTTCATTAAAATGTAACGATTGCCCCGCGTTTTATATAGGGAGGACATCGTGTAATGTAAAAATTAGAGTAAAAGAGCACTTGCGGTGTTTAAAAAGTAGTGGGTTCTCAGAGTTTGTAAATCATTTAATTGAAGAAGACCACACGTTCAATAATAGCACAAGAGTTAGGATTATCCATAAAAACGGAATAGGAAATAGACTAGATAATTTAGAGGCATTAGAGATAAGAAAAGCCATTAATTTAAATAATAAAATAATTAATAATCAAATAAATTTGTCTTATAGTTCACTCTTAAATATGTTCCCTCTTAATAATAATATTCCCTGTATAATCCCACCCCCTACCCCCACTATTGGCACTCCGTCCATCCACCTTTCACACTAGTATATAAACGCATAACTTTTGTATGTTTAGACAGTTAAGATCCCTGAAGAAGCTACGGTAGTAGCGAAACCCGGTGGGATTTTTAATAAATATAAGTGGTGTATAACAAAGTTATTATTATTTATTTAATTAAATATTTTTTTTAAATAATTAAAATGATTTTGTAGAACCAATGAATGAAACTGATTTTGTAGAACCAATGAATGAGTGTTGCCATTAAGAATATTAATTTTAATTTATTTATATTGCAGAAAGATTAATTAACTGATAAAATATTTTTTTAAATTATTGTGTAGATGTTAAATACGATAAATAAATAAGCTTTTGTGAGAAATGAGTTTAAAACACTAAAATTATCATTTCTGCAATTTTTCAGTAGATACCAAATCTATTTATGAATACTTGCGTCATTACAAATTAAATTCAATAAAATTGTTAATTTTGAAATTATTAAATTACGACTCGTCCTTAAAATAATGTGAGACGTGCTTATAATGATTATAATATTATGACACGATGTCGGATATCCATCATAAAAGCGAGTTTATTAAGTTAAACGCAAATCATGACTGACGGGAGGGAGAAAACAGATTAACAAGTTTATGATTAGTAATCCTACTTTGCGATTGAAATATGGACAGCTGGTAAAATATAAGATGCTAAAACTACCGCACAAGTGAAGAAACGAATGGGTTCTAAGATCAACGAGGTCCAATCACATGAGGCGTGGCAGTTCCCGTTGTTCGAAAGCGAATACACAGTGTGGATTTCGCTTCTGGCAAGGATGTCATACATTGTCATTTACATTATTTATAAAACTTTTATTTTGTCACTGGACACAAACTCAACTAGAACACTATGTCGTAATCATGTAACACTATGTCATAATTTACTAATCGAAATATATCGTCGTTCGAAATCTTTCACTTATCTGTGGAATCCTTTATCACTTAATTACGCAATGAATCGCCCGCTGTCTGTTTCGCTGGATTCGCTTCTATGCTTACGCCAAACGTCAAAATAAAACTTATGCGTAGCCACGACGTCTTTTGTTTGTATAAGGATTCTTTTTCACGAATTATTATTTTGGAACAGTCTTGTGTACTCCAGATCCTTCCAGTTCTTTCTAACAAAATATAAAACGTCCAGATTGTTCTGAAAAATTTCTATTACGTTGACAGAGAAAAATCACAATTGAGGTGGCTTGGACATGTGCAATGAATGCCAGAACGAATACTAAGAAGAATCCTCCTGGCAACCCCGGAAGGAAGACGGCCGGTGGGTCGCCCCAAATTAAGCTGGGAGAAGCAACAAAAAAATGTGTACGAAAACAGAATAGGTACAGACTGATTGACTCATACAGAAGCAGCGCAAGGCGGGGGAACATGGAAACACCTTGTCGAGTCTTTGTGCCTCTGACCCTACTAGGACTAGGGGATGAAGATGAAGAAGATGTACGAACAACTTCGCTTTGTCAGGAATAATATATCCGGATTAGCGTAAATGGATGAGTTCTCTGGATTCGAATGTATTTAAGAGGGACTCTTGCCAAAGTATAAAAAATATCCCTTTTGTCCGCCTAGACTTCGATACACCATCTCTGTGTGCTGAAGGGAATACCCTATACCTCGAGGGATAGGTTATTCAGAAGCCTCGTACCAGTTGTACAGCCTCCAGATATTTAAGGAGCCTCACTTCTGACACTTATACCTCGAAATGGCGGGTTTAAAAAGCTCCGGCGAATGTTTTACTACTCTCGTAAAGAGCCACATTATTGGTAGAAATTCCTTCCCTTTTCGAAACAGCTTCCAGTGTCGTTGTCGTGGTCATGTACCACGTGTAAACCGTAACTATGCAATAAATAAGATGAATCGCTCAGAAAGATGCACATCAAAATTTTTATCGATAAAAAATTGTCTCTACCGGAGTATCCTACTGCTGGTAGAGAGATTCAATTAAGCTATAGTGACTAGTACACGGTATCATCAGATTCCATCTATATATATTCACGAGACTGTAAAACGATAAGAACTGTTCATAATCGAAGATTTCCGAAACAGTTGGGAAGTTTAATAATCTGGAATACGCAATATTATATCAAAAGATTACCAGAACACATTAACAATGTTCCTTATACAGGGTTATTTGGAAAACATTAATAAACTTCGCAAAAATATATTCCTGCCTTGATTATGTTACTGTAAGCAGCCATGACCTTAATATCAGTAGTTATGGAGTTGTGCAATATCAAGTTTTGCATTTTGTTTTCAATATTTCTGACTTATTTTTAACAAAACGTTGAACCATAATTACAGTAACTTATATAGATTACGAAAAATTCATTCCTTTCAACACAAGTTAAATAAAATGATAAAAACCTTGCAGAAATTCCGATTTGAATTGGACGGTTTTTACCATTTTATTTGACTTGTATTAAAAGAAATTAATTTTTCATATTCGATATAAGTTACTGTAATGAAGGTCCGACGTTTTACAAAAAAAAGGCAAACTTTAATGTCGCATATCTCCATAACTATTGATATTAGGTCATGGTTATATGAACACTTTAGACTCACAATTAAAGCAGGAAAATAGTCCTGCAAGGTTAATTACGTTTTCGAAATAACCCTGTATAAACTATCGCTATACAGTCATATTTGAACGTTTGACGAAGTCATAGAGAGACGAGCGAAACAGACAGCGGGCGGATACCACAGACTAAAGAACGACAATGGCATACTCACGTGAAGAATTTTTTGGTGTGAACCTACTACACAAACGACGTGCATAAGAATACCAGATAAAAGTGAAAGGCGTGATAATGAGTAAGAGATTATTCTTTTTCGATAGAAAGATATTTTCTGTGTATCATCCAATTTGTTCTAAATATCAAGGAACCGTGTTCTGAAAAATTATGATTTTATAAATATACCAGCTGTGCCAGCGCGGCTTCGCCCGCGTAGATTTTTAGAACACTGTTTGGATCGTCATAGAACTTTCGCGAACCTTATAGAACATTCTCCAAGAAATTCGAATGTACAGGAACCTTCTAGACACAGTGACACATTCCGCCACTCAGTTTAGAACCTTATAGAACTTTCGGGAATTTTCTAGAACCTTCTCCTTCCAGAACTTTCTAGAGCAGGTTTTTCCAGAACCTTCTTGACTCACCGACACAGTCAGCGCGCCTATTTTAAAACAATCTGAAGCCTTTGCGGCCTTCCTGTAACAAAACAATGTGCTAGAATGCACATTTTCGTCACCCACGCTCAGCCATCCCCACCAAACTCGCACATTCTCAATGGGACACCAAGGGCTATCCACCACCATAACCACCAGGGGGTGGTAGTATCTGGTTGTGGAGAAAACTTGGCGGATAGGGAAACACGGGTTTCTTTTTATATACATATATTGATTATTTTTATTAAAATTACCAAAACTATATGGCAGATGACCCTCTACGCGTAAGGGTGTAGTTAATTAATAAGAGATACATCCACACTTTGCTTTAGTGTGTAATTGGAAGATATAATTTCGACGTTAAAAATGATTGATGGTCCAGGGAAACGATGAAAAGGAAAACCGACACGAGTATAAATAAATTTCATAAAACCAAATGTTAATTTGCAACTTTAGTATCAGGAACGAATGAAATGTGAGAATAAAACAAGTGTAAAATCAGGAGATTGGCATTACGAGCACATGTCTCGGAAACATTTTGATCTTTTCAAACATCGACTAAATTTTATTTTAATTTCAGAAGGCGTTTTTTTATGTGATAAATGAAAATGATACATATTTTGTAGATTTATTCATTGCATTAGCTTTAACCCGTCAGAAATAATTTTTGCACAAGCTGTAATCCGTCAAAAATGATGTACTTTTTACATGTCGGTTCCTAGAGAATAGGTACGGTAAATTTAGGTTAGACCTGTCAAACGGTATAGATTTTTTATAGAAAATGTATCGTAAGGAGAGAGTCGACGTATCGTAACGAGAGAAGTCTGTTATATATTTGAATAAATTGCTGTTAAAACGAAATAATAATATTCATTTAATTTATAAATTAGTCTTACCGCATTGTGTTTGCTTCGTGTGAGAGTTTAAATATTTTGTACAAAATATGTTATAAATTTTTGTTTCTCGAAATTTTTATTCTTTGATAATTCTTAAATGACAATATTTTTTAATGTAAATGTGTTTACGAAAAATGACCCTCGATACAAAATTGTATATATTTCAGCCGAGATTTAAAGGCTGTGAGAAAAACGCCATTTAGCGTCTTGGTAGCGTTAGTGATGGAAATTTTACATAAATAAATATGTATATTATATACTTTTTCGCAATTTACTCATTGAATCAGTTCGAAACCAACTTGCAGCATTTTGATGTAGATATTCAGACAGCATCTTAAAGTAAGCGACCAGAACGCGAATACATTTTTAAAACAATAAAGACTCGTAAATATTTTGGCAATACGATAACACACCCAGAAATGTATAAATTTCAGATCCTGCATCCCATTATTCAAGAAAAAATTGATGACAGAAACTAGAAGAAGAAGAACATCCTGGAAATGGTTTAGGTTAATATGTTAATTATTTCGAGTTACTGCAAATAAAATAATGATTGCCAACACGATTGCTAACAATCATTCGATCGACGAAAGAAAATACAGAAGTTACAATTAAATTGCAAAATTTAAAAGAACCCCTTAAAACCCTTATTTTCCCAAAATCTAATCACATCACTTTGCAAAAAAACCTCACCCCAGAATTTGTATTGGAAAAACTTTCATTTCTTCCAAAGGCTAAGCTTCACTCTACATGTACACAACCTTAAAGTATTGTCACGATCAATAAATTGGACATCATTTGTCAATCGGTCAAGAGGACTGATCGATCGACATCAGTATTCATGAATGGTAATTGGATGGTTTGAGTCATATATAAAAAGAAATAAAATAGGCAATGCGTGATTCTACTACATCGAGAGCATTTTCTTTGAAGTAGAAGCGACCGCTAGTATGAATTTTGAAGGCGAACAATGTACGCCTCCGAATGTTTAGAACCGAAAGCAATATAAAATCTAATATTAAGAGTTTTTGGAAATATGTTAATTCTAAAAAACAAAATAGTTCTAATCTACCAAACACTATGCACTTTCGCAATGAATCCAGCGACAACATCAACGGCATTGTTAATTTATTTGCAAAATCATTCATGAATGTATATTCAGCTACTGATAATAGCATTCCTGACTCTGAACTCATTGATAGTCTTAACATTTCATCAGTTCGCATCAACCTTGATCAAGTCGTAAAGAAAATTAAATTGTTAGATGTATACAAATCTCCCGGCCCTGACAACATTCCACCTATACTATTAAAACAATGTGTATCCTCAATATCCTATCCACTAGTAGAATTATTTAATCAATCTCTGGAATTGGGCACTTTCCCCGAAGCCTGGAAATTAAGTTATCTTATTCCAGTATTTAAAAAGGGTAATAAGAGTGATGTCTCCAATTATCGTCCTATATGTATTTTATCCACCATACCTAAACTGTTTGAAAGTGTTGTTCTAGAAAATATTTCGAACGATATAAATAAAATAATTGTTCCTAATCAACATGGTTTTACACCTGGCAAATCTACTTTAACGAATCTTTTATTATATCAAAGTTACATTACTAATGCTTTATCGCAGAAACTACAAGTTGACTCTATATACACTGATTTCAGTAAAGCGTTTGATAAGGTGGATCACAACATATTGTTATTCAAACTTAATAAAATAGGTATAAGGGGAAAATTTTTAAATTGGATAAAATCATATATTTGTAATAGAGAACTATTTGTAAAAATAAATTCTTTCTCTTCCTTTAAGTTTAGAGCAACCAGCGGTGTCCCACAAGGTTCTCATCTAGGACCTATCTTGTTTTTATTATTTATTAATGACATTATTACTGTTTTTCATGATGTGAACATTTTAATTTTTGCTGATGACATGAAAGTGTTTAATGTGATACGAAATATTCAAGATTGCCAAAAGATCCAACTTAATTTGGCCAATCTGAATTACTGGTGCAGTACTAATAAACTCCTTCTAAATATTGACAAATGCCAAATTATACGCTTTCATACAATTAAAAATCCTATCATTTTTAACTACTCGATTAATGCCACTCCCTTGAAAACCGTTACTGAAATTAATGATCTTGGCATTTTATTTGACGAGGAATTATCATTCGTAAACCATATCAATAATATAGCAAACAAGGCTATGAAAACACTTGGCTTTGTTCTGCGCTCTTGTAATTCCTTCACAAATATTCAAACGGTCAAACTCCTTTATTGTTCTCTTGTTAGAAGTCAAATCGAATACAACTCATCTATCTGGTGTCCCTATTACAATGCTCATGTTCATACAATAGAAAGAATTCAACATAAATTTTTACGCTACATAAATTTCCGTCTCCATATCCCAATAGAAAATCTTAACTATACAAACTTATTATATTTTACCGGTTTATTGCCACTATCGGACAGGAGAGTTTTATCCGATCTGATTTTATTATATAAAATTGTAAACTCGCATTACCACAGCCCTGAAATTTTGTCCTTAATAATGTTCCATGTACCCAGTCGAACTACTCGAGTGCCGACGCCTTTTTACTGTGACAATACTAGAACAAATGCTCACTACAACTCGCTAGTACCTAGAATACACAGGTTAGGTAACAATTATACAAACATAGCGGACGTGTTTGGTTCTGGCCTGTCACAGTATAGGGGCGCGATACTGAGAGCGCTTCATTCCGCCATAATGTAAATTATATACACTTTCTTTTTTTTGTTTTTCTCTCTGTTTATATTATTTTTGCAAATAACTGTTATATACCTACATATGTAAAAGCCTATTTAGGCGTAAATGAATGAATAAATGAATAAATAAATAAATAAATATTTAAATTAGTATCATGTATGTCACGCGTGCAAAATAAAATATTTTTGTTTATAAATAATAAATAAAATATTTAAAAATAAAAATAAAAGATATATAAATTTGTTAAGATCTTTACAAATATATATGTTTTCATTACTCTCTGTCTATCACACGAAGGTAAAGTGATACAATTCATTTAATAGTTAATTTTTTTTTTTTAAAAAAAAGGATATTGTATAAATTGGAACATCGTAATGGTACTGTATAAATTGACAGTATTTATTTTTCTTTAAAAAAAAAATAGAAATGCGAACACGGAATACTCGTCGCATCAATATACTTAATATTTTCAAACTAAGCCGAAAGCCTGTGCTATGAAAACATGACTAACTTGCTGATGTCCTGGAATGGGGCTCGAACCACCGACCACCAGATCACTAGGCGAGCCACACCAACAAGCTACTCATATGATTTTTTCTTTGTATGATTTTATTATTTTTTTCATATGATGTTTTTATGCACGCAGGTGCGTAATTTGGATTTCATAATGACTGCTTTTAAAGTAAATAAATCAAACTCATTTTCTTTATGTTTCAAACTAACTAACTAACCAACCATCACGCCGTTTCTCCGCAGGGGTAGGCAGAGATGATATTGATGTTTCAAAACGTTGTTTATTAAAAATGTCTGGTTTAATTAATACGAAGCAAGAAGAGTCAATAGAAAAAGCGATGCAAAAATGACATCCTAGCAACGATATTTAACACTAGAAAAAAAATAACGTTGGTAAAAAAATAGTTCTAGAACAATAAAGCTTATAAAACAGCGTACTTAATTGTCTGAGCTGAATATGTTTTAAAAAATTCGTATAATTTTTCGATCGAGAGCGAGTGTACATTTTAACTTAGAGCGTTGTATATACTTTGTAAAAAGCCGTTCAGGGTCTACAGTAGGTTTGTACATAGCCGTTTGGGGTCTAGAGCAGGATTTTACATAGCCGTTCGGGATATATAACAGGTTTGCACACAGTTCGGGGTCTAGCAGGTTTGCACATAACCCTTTGGAGTTTACAGCAGATTTTTACACAACCGTTCGCGGTCTATAGCAGGTTTGCACACAGTTCGGGGTCTAAAGCAGGTTTGCACATAACCCTTTGGGGTTTACAGCAGATTTTTACACACCCGATCGCGGTCTATAGCAGGTTTGCACACAACCGTTTGGGAGGTTTATAGCAGGTTTTCCACAGCCGTTCGGGATCTACAGTAGATTTGTACACAACTGTTCGGGTTCTACAAAAATTTGTACAAAGCGGTTTCAGTTTGTTTCAAACCTACTCAAAAGCAGTTTAAATAGGTTTTATATAAATAAGTTTATTAACAATTCTGGTATCAAATGTCCTTATAGAAAGAACACAAACCGTTTTTTTCGACCTTTTCTACACATCTAATTTAAAATACTGCATAAAGACCTACTGTAGACAACGAATGGTAGGGTACAAATTGTTTGTAACCAATGACATATAGTAAGTCGTAATTAACTAGAATTTATGACATAAATCAAATTAAAATATTATCTGTATTATTTCAGAATTACTGTCAGATAAATATTAAAATTCTTTTTTCCAAATATGTCCACGTACAACCCTTGATTCAATGTACTGACTGCACGCGCCTTTAAACCAACTCTTTGCGTCAACAATGCTCAACGTATTCAACTGTATGTGTGTGTGCTACCAATACTAAAATAAACGGTATACATCGCAGCGATTGTTCGCATAATCCGATTTGATTATCTGAGATTGGCTTGGTATATAAATATTAGGTCCTTACATATGAAATTGACGTTTTGCCGTACTGGCAAATTTGATCTCAAATATCTTCTCTTTGGTTAGGAATTCCAAATCCAAATTTATACAGCTATTTACTCATGTATTTGTGTTTTGAAAATTATAATTCATTTGTTTTTTCCTCAATTGTTTTTTTCTTTGCGCCACTCAGTTTACAAAATGAAAAACTTGAAATATCGCGTTATTTACGAGTACGAGTTCCACCGTGGCACCAGTGCTGCAGAAACGGCTCGAAGGATTAATGATGTGTATGGCGACGGTGCCGCAAAAGAAAACACAGTGCGTTTTTGGTTCCAACGTTTTCGTTCTGGAAATTTCGACCTGCAGAACAAGCCCCGTGGACGGCCGGAGACCAAAGTTGATAATGAAGAATTGAAGGCTATTGTGGAAGCGGATCCATCGCAAACCACATCCGAGTTAGCTGCAGGCTGCGGTGTTAGTGATAAAACTGTTTTAATCCACTTGAAGCAAATTGGTAAGGTGAAAAAGCTTGAAAGGTGGGTACCTCACGAATTGAGTGAAGCAAATCAACAAACGCGAGTTACTTGTGAGCGTTTGGTGGACTAGTGCTGGTGTCGTTCACTACAGCTTTCTTAAATCTGGCCAGACGATTACGGCAGATGTCTATTGTCAGCAACTGCAAACCATGATGGAAAAGCTAGCTGCTAAACAACCGAGGCTGGTTAATCGCTCTAGGCCACTGCTGCTTCATGATAACGCTAGACCACACACTGCACAACAGACGGCTACCAAATTAGAGGAGCTTCAATTGGAATGTCTAAGACATCCACCGTACTCTCCGGACCTTGCCCCAACAGATTACCATTTTTTTCGAAATTTGGATAACTTCTATCGAAGGAAAAAATTCAACTCCGATGGGGCAGTCAAAACCGCCTTCAAAGATTTTATTGATTCCCGTCCGAATGGTTTTTTTAGTAAAGAGATCGATGAACTACCTATGAGATGGCAAAAGTGCATAGATAGCAATGGTACATACTTTGATTAAATAAATATATTATAATAAAAAAAAATCGTCTTTATGTTCCTCCCATACTAAACGCCAATTTCATATGTAAGGACCTAATATTATCTCGAATAGATAAAATTAATTGCATAATATTTCGAACTTCGGGGCCCAAAATCCCTTGATTTACACGTAAAAAAATCCCATAAAACTCGTTTGCCTTTAACAAAATCATTAATTCAATGCTTAATTATCAGATAAAAACTATATTATACCCGAATATTCGGAAGAACAACATTTTGTGAAACAAAAGTAATACGAACAATAGAAAATATTTTAATATGCGTTAATAAATTAATACGAAATAATAATGCGGCGTGCGTTAACAATGTCATTGTTAAAACCGCGGCGGTTAAATTTGCATGGTTTAAATGACATTTAAATATTCAAAATTGTAATCTGAAAACAGGCTCTTTTTAGTATTTTATGTAGATATATCTGGTTTCTAATTTAGTTAATTTGTAGAATGTTTTTTTTTACTGGGGCGTGCACTGGGTACATTAAAACATGACTTCGAAATAAAATATTTATGTAACAGACTGTATGATATAATTAAATATGAATCATATGATAATAATTGTGAATGGAATATTACGAGATATATCTTCAAGTTTCATTTTTTTCAAAATATATGCTTACGTAAATGTCATGCTTCAATTTTCGTAGTTTTTTAAACTTTTTATGTTACTTATGTTTTTAAAACTGTTTTTTTCGTATTATTTCTTTTATACTGTTTTCTTTTATGATGTTTTTATACTGTTTATAGTACTTTACATTAAAACAGAAAACACGTTAAAATATGAGAAATCGCCAGAATTTCTTCCTGTAAATAATTTCGGTAAACAATTTTAAAAAATTAATTAAAAACCATGCATTAACCACTTGGAGTAACTTTACGGTTTCGATATCACTGTATCTTCGCATTTCATTTCTTGATTTCTAATATTTCTAAGTTATCTAATCTTATAGAACTTAGCAATATTAGAAATCAAGAAATGCCTCAACACTAAAGCCAATATAATAAATAACTATTTAAATTTTATGAATAGCTCGTTGCTTGATATATTCCCCATTTCGGTGTTATCTTGTCAATTACCCCCACCATAACTGTAGACACGCCCCCGTTCAAAAATTAATTTGCTTACTAAAATAAGTAATGGATAGATAGATAATGGTAGTATGCGTCAGTCCTGACAAAAATACAGTGGTATAAAAACCGGTAGACGTAAAGTTACTCCAAGTATTTAAACAAAGTTTTTAATTAATTAAAATTAATAATTGTGTCCAACCACAAAGTTAACGTTATAGACTTTAATAACACTTTTAAAAAGTTATTAAATTAGTCCGATATCACGGACGATCATACTTAAGTTCACAAATTCACACGTTTTAATTTTTCCTACTTTATTGTACTCGTGGTGACAGTAATGCGATGAGAGGAACACGGGGCTCTGGAAAATAGCGTGTAAAGTAAATTTTGCAGGTGATAGAGCCATCTACCGGGGAAGCATTTTACTACTGCTGAAACGATTCCATTTTCTAAGCGCGGTCTTTTATACAAAACACTTTTACGAACCGCACTCAAAGCGAAAACAGAAAAAACTACGAGGCATTTCATTATATTAGGGCAGTGTTTTTCAAACGATGTGGCGCGAGTGTTTTCATACTATTTTACCTTTAAAAACCATGATCATGAAGGTTTTTTTTTTAATCTCAAAAGAAAAATACGATGTGTAATATTTACATTCGAGAGCATTACTGTAGGTGGTTTTGTCAGAAAAACAACAACACAAGTGTTTTTTGTAAAACACTTTATTCGTTGCCTTGTCTAGTATAATAGAGTTTTATAACAGGCAGTAGATTAACAGTATAGTAGCTAGAGTACATAATGATTAAAAAAATTAAATTCATGTAAAAATATAAGTTTAAAAAGAATTAGTTAAATAGGTCTGAATAAAAGTAAGGGTTGAAATAAAAATTAAAGGTGAAGTACAAATGGCAGTTGTAATAAAAAAAAACGATTGAAAGACATGCAAATAGCGAGCACCAATCAACTAAACGTTGTTGGGCAGCAATCGAATAGCAAATTAACCTTTTTCTATTTTATACGTCTGTCCTGTCCGTAATCCACCGCCAAATTGCCACGGATTGACTGACACAGTTAGCCGACGCTATACGCGTGACTGAATGAAGTGAAATTTTAGACTACAGCTCTCTTTAAATGATAAATCGTTGATTGCACTGGGTTTACGAGGTTTACAGGTGTAAAATATTATTTATTATTCTGTTTGTTTTGTGACTTGACTGAAAGCATTTACGTCACGACCCTCCCCCTCCCCCCTCCCCGATTCTACCGACATTATTTTCGCATGTCCAAATTCAGTATTTCACAGTGCAAGGTGCACACCTCCGGAAAAGACTAAATCGTCCGCGTAACTGATAATCGTCTCCGCGTCCGGGCAGCATCGGGTGTGAACGTATTTGTGAAAGAAAATAGGATGAAAATGAGAATGAAAAATGTCGAATTTTTCTAGCACTATGGCAGCAGGACAATGCGCCGCATGCACACAACGAAAATATCCTTAGAATTTTATCACATTTAGTCAAAATCTTCATGTATGTGAAAAACACATGATGAAAATTTTCTCCGTCCGTAAAATTTTATCGCATTTGGTCAAAATCTTTAAATGTGTGAAAAACAGATGAAAATTATGTCTTTTTGAAAAAGAAAAATGTCGAATTCTAGTTCTATGGCAGCAGGACAACGCGCCGCATGCACACAATGAAAATATCCTTAGAATTTTATCACATTTAATCAGAATCTTCATGTATGTGAAAAACACATGACGCAAATTTTCTCCATTCGATAACAATTAATTTCAGATTTTTCCATCGCTTTGGCAGTAATACAGCTAGCCGCATGCACATACCGAAAATTTCCGTAAAATTTTGTCGCATTTGGTCAGAATCTTTAAGTGTGTGAAAAACAGATGAAAATTTTCTCCCTTCAAGAACGAGAAATGTCGTATTGGTGTTGCACGGTGTGCCGTATGCATATTCCTAAAATAGCTGTTGAAATTTATCGCATTTAGTAAGAATCTTTAAGTATGTGAAAAACAGATGACGAAAAATATCTCCCTTTGAGAATGAAAAATATCGAATTATTATTGCCCGCGTACCGCATGCATATTCCTAAAAGTTATTTTATAACGGTTACATTGAAAGTTATCGCATTTGGTCAGAATCCTCGTTTCACGTCGATGTTAATGAGCTACTGGAAGAAAGATCGTGTGGCAGGTGAATCGAGCTTCTTTTCTCCCTTCCAATTTCTTTTATCATACAGTCCACTTAGAATCATTCCAATTTACCCCGTCCTTAATGCTGTCAATTTACCCCCATCCATCACGAGTCCGGCGATTTGCGTCGGATTGCGAGTAGCTTGTTTGTAGGGGCATAATGCCTGCTTATTATAATATCGATGCTTGGAAGTTAAAAGACCTAAAAATTAAATGAGTATAAAATGAAAAATTCAAAAATAAATTACTCGTTTTATAGCATGGTGGGTAGCAAAGCCGCGTATGAAAATAAAAGATAAACTTTTTTCGCGTATTTAGACGGGTGCCTACCGGCGAAACGCGCCATATGGCGAATTGGGCAATTCCGAAGAATAACATAACAATCTGTGAGGATTTAGAACAAATATACAGAAAAGTTTCAAACTAAACCGACGATGAAGTGAAATAACAGCTCTTTGATGCGACTTTGATACTGAATGATAGTCTCGAGAGATGAAATAAAACAGGATCGAGCGTTGGTGTTAGACGCTCCAATTAATGACCTAAGACGTGCGTTAAACGTTGTGTTCTACGAAAATTATTAATAGATTTATTACACAATTCCAGTACCGCTTTAATTTATTAATTTATCTATACCTATAAAACTCAATGTCTGTCTGTCGATCTGTTATCAATACAAATCTATAGCGTTCAACCGATTCGATTCAGTATTTCAGTATTCGATTACTTACATATAACACTCGGATTCAATTATATTAAATTAAATTTTTCGTAGGAAAATTAATTTTCAAAACAGAAAAACTCTCCAGTATATTAAACTTATATATCCAGTATATTTTTTTTTATTATTCGGAAAAAGATATGAGAGATCCGAAGATTCTATGAATATTACATTTTCATTTACATATATGTTAAGGGGGGGGTAAGGTTAATTCGTACAAAAATAGGCATGTTTTTGTGAATTTTTTGTGACGACACAGTTAAAATCTTTTTATTAAAACCAATGGTACATTAAAATATGACATTTGAAGAATATTGTGTAAAATTTTCAAGAAGAAATATTAAAAAATACGGCGATGGCAGCAATTATTCGGACGTGTCTCGGAAAAAAGTAGAATTGCGGTGTCCATCATAACTTGGTGCTAGATCATCTGAAATTAAAAAATCAAAGTTCATTCGTTAGACAATAGGTTTTCCCAGGTAACGCTGGGAGGGTTTTTTAAAATTTCAATTTTCAAATTTTTTGGAACACTTTGAAGGGAAAAACGTGATTTTTTGCGAAAAATATCGACTTATTTGTTATTAAAAAATAAAAATTAATAACATATTTGAAAAAAGTCTCCAGCATTACCTCGTAAATTATGTACAGAAATAGTATTCAAAATTTCAAAAGGATCGGTACAGCAGTTTTGAAGTTATGATGGACACCGACTTTGAAAACGTGAGATGTGGGGAAAACGCTTTAAAGTTTTGCACACTGTAAAATTCAAAATAAAACTCAACACTTATTTTATACGTACACATAATCGTCGATGCCATGTTCACACAGCAAAGAGCTTTCATCATCAGCATCTTTTTGTCCTTGTCTAAGCAAAACTCTTCCAATACAATAGCACGTCCGGTAGTCCTCAGGTGAGCGCGTCTCTTAGCTGCCCGAGCAGGTATAGAAGATCAGTCTGAGCATCGCTCAAATGTTCATAATTTCGTCAATTTTACTCCGATTGACTTGAAATTTTGACACAATATTCTTGCGATGTTATACATTCATTTAAAATAAAATTAAAAAAAAAATTTAAAAAAAAAGTTAAGTTAAAAAAACCTTGCCCCCCCCTTAAGATAATAAAATGTAGGTATATAATAAATTGAGAGTTATTTCTTCAATAATAGCAAAATGATTTTGTGGTGATATTATTAATATAATTAATAGGAATAAACATTGTTTTACAGTTATGAAAAAATTCTGGTATAGCAATAATCATTCTGAATTTCCTAATCAGCTTTTGAAAATAGATCATTCTTTTGATATAAATAAGGGTTTACAAATTTTATATACAAATTATAAAGGACTGTGACCCGTTAAAAATGACGGAAAATTGGTTCGCGTCTGTGTTAAGTCCTACATGTAGTGTAATTCTGTCGAGTCGCGCAAATGCGGTGGTGGCAACTTCGCTAGGTTGCCGCCTTCGGGTTTCTTAGCCCGGAGTTCGAGCCCCTTTTCCAGCCATTTAATTTCGTTTTTAAATTACGGACGTTACACGAAGTAACGGACAGACGGACATGTACAGATAGTGCAGTTGGGTAAATTATGAATTTCGGAAACAATAAAAAAATGTGTTAATATGTTATCTTGTGTTCTATTCATTTACATAACTGGAAATAAGTGTCAGTTTCCTTTGAAATTTTTTAGATTAGACTATTTTGTTTTGAAGAGACAGTAATATTACGTATTATATAAAAATAATCAATTGTTAATACATTTTGAAATAAGAATACCAAAGTAGTTTGTTAGTGTAGGGTTATATACAATATATCATTTATTTATTCCCTTACATGTATGCAGGGACGTGTAGGGTTACGACTCTCGCCTAGTGATTCAGTGGTTCGAGCCACTTTCTAGGACACCAGCAAGTTAATCCTATTTTCATAGTCAAAGAGTTCAGCTTAGAAAGGCAATAGAAAACCATTTGTTTTCACAAATCGACTTTATTCGCTTAAACCCACACTAAATATAATAAAATAATGATATGAAAATATCAAGACCATGTAATTTGGTGGGTGGGGTGACCATAGCGTCTTGCCTGAGCCGTTGCGTGTTGCGCGCAGAATGTGTGTCACACTCTATGTATTCAAAGTTGTAAGTCCAGCTTTATTCCAGCAAGTTACGGACAGACAGACAACAAAATAATTATATTTAGATTGATGCGACTGTATTCCGTGATTGCATATCTATTCAAAATAAAATATATTTTTTGTACAGTATGTCATCGTCATCATCACTCTTGGCACTACAACCCCTGGTGGGTCTTGGCCTCCTCAAGAGTCTTCCTCCATTCATCTCGGTTTAGTGCCACCTCTCTCCAGTTCAGAAGCTCCAAGGCAGATATGTCTTTGAGGACGTTTTCGCTCCATCTTAATTTTGGTCTTCCTAAGCTCCTTCGCCCTATCGGCCTTGAGTTCAGCAGGGACTTTGGTGCTTGGTGCTCGGTCATTCTCTCCACATGACCCAGCCACCTAAGTCTTCCCAGTTTTATAAACGTTGTGACGTGTACTGTGTAGCTCCTAAAACAGAGTATAGAGCTCATCGTTGTAACGTCTGCAAAAAGTCAATTTTCTAGAACTGGTCCAAAGATGCGCCACAAAATTTTCCTACATTATGTAGGTATATAATTAAATTGACATTTAAATTTCTGATTTGAATATTAATTAAATAAGACTAACTAACTAACTATCTTACCATCACGCCGTTTCCCCGTGGGGGTAGGCAGAGAGGATAGAGCGCCATACTCTTATGTCCTGACATACAACATTCGCTTCGTCTACGTTCATACATCTTCGCATGCAAGCTCTACGATTGTTCAGGATTCTAACAGGACCATCTTCCAGTATCTGGTTAATCTGGTCATGCCACGTCTTCCGTGGTCGCCCTCTCTTTCTGGCGCCGTCATCTTGCATCATATATCTTTCTTACCATTCTTTCCTCATTCATTCGCTCAACATGCCCAAACCACTTGAGCGACCCTATTCTTATTCTATGTATTATGCTACGATCAGCTTTAAATTCATTTCTAATATCTTCATTGTTTACTCTATCATACATGGATTTACCACACATACGTCTAAGGGACCTCGTCTCCACTGCATTCAATCTACTTTCGTTCCTCTTCTGCCAGCTCCAGGCTTCACTTCCATAATTAAATAAGGAGGTAATTATTATTTCATAACGGCGTACTACAAAAAATCAAACAAACTTTTAGATGTTTCAAAACTTTGTTTATTAAAACGTTCGTTATGTTGTGGTTATGGTAATTAATACGGAAGAGGATCATGTTTAGAAAAAGCGAGGTTTAAACAACATTAGTTTATTTAAAATACTTTAAACATGCAAAAAAAGTCAATAAGTAAATTGTTTTGAAGAATTTGTTACAAAGGTGTTTAGATAACTGATAATAAAAATAAACTACATTGTTACGGATTCAATGTAGCTAGCATTATTTGGAACGAACTAATAATATGCCGGTCGTAATATACGGGTCTATAACGGATACTTTCCTCTGTTCCAACAACAATAATTCTAGATAATGGCTCTAATCGAACGTCGTACTAAATCGTGCTCACGCCGTAGCAGGCCGCAGTCCCGAGAGAATTGATTTCACCTAAACAGATATCGAATAAAAGGCACGAATATGGAAATAAATGGTTCATTAAAGTAACCAAAATATATTTTTCAAATAAGTTTCTAAAATATCTACACTATGTATACATCCCTGGCATTACAATATATAATTTATTTATTCACGTATAGTGAGTACACTGAAGCATGACTTTTACATAAAAATAATTTTGAAAAAATAATCTTAACAGAAGATATATATTGTAATCATAAATATTGTCATATTATTCAGATTTTTCTGTGTATAGTTTTCTGGGATATTCTGCCATGTATATATATGTGACCTCTCTGGCCGAGGTTTTGCATCCCATTGCAGAGTCCATCATCAGGACTGATATTTTTCGTAATTGTTGTCCTTTATATTGATGTTCTGACCTAGGATTTTGTGAATTATTCAATTTTTAATTATATAATTTATATTATTGTATTTTTGTTAATCATTTTGCTTATGAATATAAAAAGATAAACTTAGATGTCTCTAATTTAAAAATGAAAAATGCGTTCAATATCTCAATAAAAATATTAATGCGTATGTGTATATGTTCAAACACCTATAGATACTAAATACTCCTTTAATAAATTCCAATACCTTCCTTTTCTCACACATTCCTTTAAATATAACATCATAACTATCCTACCTTTTCATTTTTTTTTTTGCTATTTTATCTACCGTTCATTTCGCTTATTCTTCTTTATTGTTCTTTTGTGTATTGTTAATTTTACTTATCGTTTACTAATAACATTAAAAATTAGTAATTTTATTTTTTAAATAATTAATTTTTTTATTATTTACTTTTAAAAATAATAATAATAATGTAGTTCTGGTACCGACACTAATGTTAGGAAGTGAACCTGGAGCTGGCAGAAGAGGAACGAAAATAGATTGAATGCAGTGGAAATGAGATCCCATAGACGCGTATGTGTGCCAAATCTATGTATGATAGAGTAAAGCGTAAAGATATTAGGAATGAATGTAAAGCTGATCGTAGCATAATACATAGAATAAAAATAGGGTCGCTCAGGTGGTTTGGGCATGTTGAGCGAATGAATGAGGAAATAATGGTAAGAAAGATATATAATGCAAGTGTGTTGACGGCGCCAGAAAGAGAGGGCGACCACGGAAGACGTGGCGTGACCAGATTAACCAGATACTGGAAGATGGTCCTGTTAGAGGCCTCAACAACCGTCGAGCTTGCATGCGAAGATGTATGAATGTAGATGAAGCGAAAGTTGTATGTCAGGACAGAAGATTATGGCGCTCTATCCTCTCTGCCTACCCCCACGGGGAAACGGCGTGATGGTAAGTTAGTTAGTTATAATAATTTACCAGCGTCATATTTAAACAAAATTTATTAGGCACTTACGTATTATTGTACTATAAAACAAAAATTATTTAAATTAATTATGTAAACATAAAAAAATAAAAGCATTCCCTACATGCACACAATTAAATGAATTGCATATATTTTTGAGCATTTTATAAACCGTACATTTCCCGAGTTCGGACGCATCAGAATTAATTAATGAAAACCAGCACCATGTAGCATTAACATCAACGGAAAATTTCAAAAATAATGGCACAACCACTATTGAAATTTCAATTTCCAAAAAGGCTTTGCATCGTCACAGATTAAATTTTGCTGCGGAAGATACCGGTTAATAATAACGAAGGCATTGTATTGGCTGCGCCGGAATAATGCCCGCGGGATGAATGGGGAGCGGCGCTCGCCCGGGGATAGTGCGGTATCGTTATTGCGTTGCACCAATTTATTATCTGCGTTGTGCCGGATATCGGTATCGGTGGTGCCGCCGCGAGGGTAGGTTTAGATGGCAGCCCGGATAGCGGGAGGCCCCGGTCAACTAGGGGCAGCTAGAGGCAGCTAGGGGTTGATGGTTACGGCGGCTGTCGTGACAATCAAGAACCTGTTATCGGATATGGATGCAATAATGCAATACAAGAAAATAATACAATACAAGCTGCATTTAGCAAACTAAAACATATTTTCGAGAACAAACTGACTAACTTACCATCACGCCGTTTCCCCGTGGCAGAGAAGATAGAGCGCCATACTCTTCTGTCTTGACAAACAATTTTGGCTTCACCTACATTCATACATCTTCGCATGCGAGCTCGACGGTTGTTCAGGCTTCTAACAGGATCATCTTCCAGTATCTGGTTAACCTGGTCGTGCCACGTCCTCCATGGTCTCCCTCCCTTTCTGGCGCCGTCAACACTTGCATTATATATATTTCTTACCATTCTTTCCTCATTCATTCGCTCAACATGCCCAAACCACCCGAGCGACCCACCTTTTATTCTATGTATTATGCTACGATCAGCTTTACATTCATTCCTAATATCTTCATTCTTTACTCTATCATACATGGATTTGCCAAACATATGTCTAAGTGATCTCATCTCCACTGCATTCAATCCACTTTCTTTCCTCTTCTGCCAGCTCTAAGCTTCACTTCCATGCATTAGTGTTGGTACCAGAACTCCATTATGTACCGCTAGTTTTGCCTCGGTAGACATATTTCTATTAGAAATTATTGCGTTCAATGCACCGTTCACCTTATTCCCGGTAGTCTCCTCTCTATATCTTTCTCAACATTCCCTCTTCTATCGAACATACTTCCCAAGTACACAGACTCATCTACTTGTTCCAAACATTCATTGCCTACTAGTATTTCACATGTTGTCTTTACTTTCCTCCTTCTCGAATACCATTATCCTTCTCGAACAAAGAGATCCCAATTAGCCTAAAAAGAAAAGCCTTTGAATCGTGCATACTGCCAGTGATGACGTATGGAGTGGAGATAATGGTCCTTACAAAGAAAAGTGTAGAAAAGCTCAAATGCACGCAACGATCCATGGAGAGATCCATGCTTGGAATAAACCTAAGAGATAGAATAAGAAATGATGAAATTAGGCGCAGAACTATAGTAGTGGATATCATGGATCGTGTAGCGAAGCTAAAATGGCAATGGGCAGGGCATGTTGCAAGGAAAGATGCTATAAGATGGCCTCCCAGAGTTCTGAAGTGGAGACCTTGGGGAAATAAAAGAGACGCCGGAAGACCTCAAAAGAGATAGGCCGACAACATCACCGCTGTGGGGGGAAAGAAATGGCTACAATTAGCAAATAACAAGGAAGGATGGAAGGGTACGGAAGAGGCCTATATCCAGCAGTGGAGAGATGAAGGCTGAAGAAGAAGAAGATAAAATAATTTTCTTTTACGTAAGTTAGTATTAGTCTTACGGCTGAGAAAAAAAAATCTCACACGCCCAGAAGAACTCTTCGCGTTCGTCGTACGTCGCAGATGTGATGGTGTTAATAAAACGTGTTCAGCAAAGCTAATGAAATTGAGCACGTTCATACAGGGTGCATGCAATATGCTCGCTGTTGGAAATTGCGATTTATTGGCACAAATTTTACAGATTGTGTTGCGAACAGGAATATAAAGCAATGAATTCACTAAGGAACAAATCGCGAAACATTCCGCGCGGCATGTCGCATCAACATCTACGCTCATATTTCGGGAACAATGACGCGGTCATTTGACGTGTACACACCGGGACTCACATATCACTTGTCGCGGAAATGTCGTCCTATGAGGTTATGATGACAGCTGTTTACACCTATTTTTACCTGTGTATCTATTTATTTTAACGAGTTTATCGAAACGTAAGAGGAGAAAAAGGTGTGGGTGCGAAATTATTTAATGCAAAGAGAAAGAAGGATGGATATTCTATGCGATTTTCGAATGTCTGACGGCTCTTTTGTCAATTTCACTCGAATGACAACAACTGATTTTGACAATTTATTACAAATAATCGGGCCTTCCATAGCCAAGCAAGACAATATTAAGGAACGCTGTTGGCTCTCACATCATTTAATTTTTATATTCACGGTTTGAAGTGTCCCACAAAATTGTACGACTTTGGTAGAGCGCGATGAGTTGGAGAACAATTTCGTTTCCTCACGTTAATGTCAGTGACGGATACGGCGCATGCGCAATCACTTGTAAATATACCACGTGGTACTGACGCGCGGCGTAATGTCGCAGTGAGCTCGCTCGGGTACCGTGCGCATGGCAACGTTGCCACGGCACGTAGAAATGCCGCGCTATGTTGTGCGCGACGTCGCGAAACAGTGAACGACGTTGCCACGTTACGTAGACTCTATGCCGCGCGTGCTGTTGAGGGACAATTTGTCCCCTAGTGAATACATGGCTTTATTTGTTGGTGCTACAAGGACCATCGGCAGAATGGTCTTCGCTGCGGCAAGGGGGAGCGCATTGACCGCATCTCGCCCTGATTGGCCGTAGGTAAGGTAGTAATTCGAGTAGTCGGGTAGTTGGTATGTGTGAGTATCTACGCGCATGTGGGTGCATGTGTGATGGAAAATGCGACACCTCGCAATTTCACCATTAACAGAGTTAGTTAACTGCTCTTAATTTAAACAAATTTAATTCGAAATCTGCAAATGCCATATTATATATAGATGTCAACAATGTCCATCATTAACATTACTAGATGGAAAATAACGATAAGGTATTAAATAATGAGTTACAAAAAGCAAAATTATAAAATAATTCTCTATATAACCACTAATGCTACCAGATGGCGGAAATAATAATGAAGTATAAAATATTAATGATGTATAAATATAAATTTTTAAAAATTCTATGAAACAATGTCCGTCACTAACGTTACCAAGACATAACGGTAAGCCAGTTCTCACAGATTTATCGAAAATCGACGGGCAACCATCGGTACTAGACAAGAGTTAAATCTGAGTAAATATCAGAATCAAATACATATAATAATTTAAAAAAAAAAGAAAAAGTAACCAGATTCAAATCTTAGTATGGTTATTGTGTAATCGGTTAAAATAACGTTTTTAACAATAAATATTTCCACTAATTTAACACTTTATCTACCTAGGTTATTAAATTTCTGATAGGAATATTTTGTAAGTATGTAGATAATTAATATTCAGAATAAACTTATTAGTAACTTATTAGTAACTAGTTATTAGTATCTTCTTTTAGACACATCCTTATGTTTATTTTTGTTAAAATTGACACGTCAAACTATTTTCCTAAACGTTACAGGATGTATGTTTGTGATGAGCTTTTTAGTTATTTTTGAGTAATATGGAAGAATATTTAGATCGTAAAAAGCGAGGCTTAAACTTCGCTCGAGAAAGGGTTGCAAACACTAATACATTAACAACTTGTAAAAGGTTATAAAAAAAATGACATTCCAAATTAACTACCTATACTTTTTACGAATAAAATAGTTTTTTGAGTAAACATTTTATCTTCATATTACATCAGAAGCCAAAGGCTTAGGGAGACACTGGTATTATTTATTTATTAGAAAAAAATAGGGATTCTCTTCGCATAAATACGTAAATATACGCTCCCGTTAGTTTATGATCTCGCAGCAGGATTCCCAGGTCGTAAAGTCTTAAGGGAAGATTATTTAAAAGGCTGCGAGCTGCGAAGGAGGCAAAAGAAGGCTCTGTCATAACAAATTTCTGTCCTGGCTCAAATACAAGATATTTCAGGATAAGGAGCTTTTACATTTCCGCAGAATACGAGTTTAACTTTTAGAGGCTACGAAGAGGTTCCATTTATTATGTATTTACTCGTAGCGTGTACCTACCTGTTGCTATTATATTAGCATAATAACATTGTTTTAGCAACTTTATGACTGTCTGCGACTAGAGAGCACACAAAATGTTAAAACAGCTTTAATAAACAAGCACCGGGTGACTAGAACATGATATACCATATTGAAGGTACCAAGACTCCACATGTATCTGTTACATTGTAGCAAGATAATTTAGCAAGTCGAAAAATATGATTTATGCTTTAATTATTCAGAAAAAATATCGAGTTCATTTTAATATTTTCTTTTGTTTGTAATACGAAGACATATTTGTAATTTTTACTGTAACTTTAAATAAAGGTCAAAGTATTTCTAATAGAAGTAATTTATAACAATATTTTTATATGCGTGTTCTGAGAAAACAATTAATGTATTTTGTCGACAGAGGAATAATTATTAATTAAGATAAATTATATAATCTTAATAAGGATAAATTATAGAAGTCTCGCAGAGACGAAGTTATTAATATACGAGAAAAGTGGATGGAAGTTTCTAATACGATGGCTCAGGGTTTACAACCTGTATGAACTGGCTTATATAATCACTCTACACAATACAACGTTCACCAATATAAATTACTGTAATAAACTGCAACGTTTTGTAATAAAATAAGTCAGAAATATTGAAAAAAAATGCAAAACTTTGATATTGCATAACTCCATAACTATTTATATTAGGTCATGGCTGCTTCGACATGTACTCGAATGTAGTCCTGCGAGATTATCACTGTTTTCCAAATAAGCCTGAATATCCTTAGCGATCTAATAATTTATGAAGAATTGAGAAATGGAATTTTTTTTTTGTATATTGTGCACGCTAATTTCCACGATTTCTATTTTATCATTGGTGCAGGGTAGCAGATGTTAACTTTATCTCTTCGTATAAAAAACTGGAACAAAGTTATTTAATAATGTGTACGTCTACTGCATTGCCAATTATAGTGACCACCTGTGAAGCCAAACTGTTCAGTACTGGAAAATCCTGAAACATTAGTCTTACACTAAAGATACTAAATACCTCGCTGCATAGGCGTAACATATACGAGAAAATAAATATAACTGTTAGAAGACTAAAGTGCGAATTTATTTTCACTCTTTAGTTTTATTTATAAAATATAAAATTGTGCCCGAAAAAACGAAGTGAGTAACAAAAGCAGGTAACAAGTCCGAAGCTGGAGAAGAATGACCTCGAAGAGCTCGAGACGGGCGTGGGTTGTAGTAGGTAGATGACGGCATGAAGCCAGTGCTCTGTGGTTGCACAGTATCGTGCATCTCGGCTATGGCGCATATATATCGCACATACCTGAAAGAGCTACACGAATACCTACACTATTTTATTGTAACAACACTAGTACCAACACATATTTTTAACTCTCTTGTACCCAGAGTGCATAGGCTAGGCAATACCAATATGCATATCTCTGATATTTTAAATTCCAGTTTAGCACAATATAAATATTCGCTATTAAAAGCTCTACACCCTGCCGTCCTGAATTCATAATGCAATCACAAACAAATTATTTATTAGATTCCTACACTACAAGTCACATATTCCATTAGACAATGCTAACTACAATTTTAATGCAATTTTATTTATAAGACAATCCTAACTATATTTTTATTTCACCTATCACAGATATAATACTTATTCAAGTTTTTGTATGTAAGTACTCAATTATCAGTATATATATTATATACTGATAATTGAGTACATAGTTTGATTGATTGCCCCCAGATTATTAGTGTGATCGACTTATATGCTCCATCGAGGTCATCAAGGCACAGTGCATTGTTCTATTATAGTGGAAGTGTCAGAACTAATGCATTAGCAAACTCTGTAATTCCCAGATTACACTCACTAGGGAATGAGCATGCAGAGGCGGCTGACATTTTTGCTGATAGTATAACTGTTTATAGGACAAAGCTGATACAATTGTTTACATCCCAACAAAATGGAAATGGACAATAAATCTTTCTATTTTACCTTTAAATATTATTATTTCTACCTTTAACTTTATTATTATTTTATCTTATGTTTTTATGTTTTTCTGTATTATTATTATTATTAACTTTTAACTATTATTATTGTAACTTTTAACTGTATTTTAATTTTAACTGTCTTATGTTATTTTAAAAAAAAAATATTCTGTATATTGTAAAAGCCCATAAGGGCGTTAAATAAATAAATAAATAAATAAATATATGTATTGTATTTTGCATATGAATATGTAACCATGTTTGTTTTCTTACTTGCATTAAGTTAATTATTAATCAAATTTTTCAATTACATTTTGTTCACTGTTTTTATTTTATTTTCAAATATTTGCTCATGTTCTAAAAGCCCCTTGGGCGTAAATAAATAAATAAATATATGACAATCATTCGTATAACCCCTATCCTCTAAGCACTAATCGTCATGCTTGATGAATAAATTAATGTTAATAAATATCATATATTCTCATACTGGTTTACGTGAACGTGGTCCTGTTAGGAGCCTCAACAGTCGTCGAGCTTGCATGCGAAGATGTATGAATGTGGATGAGGCGAAAGTTGTATGTCAGGACAAAAGAGTGTAGGGCTCTATCCTATCTGACTATCCCCGCGGGGAAATGGTGTGCTTTGTAAATAAGCTCATGTAAGTTTATATTATTCGATCAAGAGCTCACTTTCAACATCCGTTTTCAAAAAGAGCCACTTCAAAAAATAAAATAAAAAATCGCAGAATGTTTAATTAATATTTTTGGATTAATTTTACTAATTATTAATTTTAAGTAAAATATGATTGTAACCGAAACGGTGTGATAGTAAGAAAGCAATCGATGAAATGAATTACTAACATTCATAACGTAAACATCAAACATAATAATTTCATTAAAATAAAACACACATCACTTTGTTTTCATCACTTTATTAGATATAAAATCTACATGTTTCGAGAACAATGTTCTCTTCTTCAGGATTGATTGTGTACTTCATTGTTCTCGAAATATATAGATTTTATATCTAACAAAGTGGTGAAAACAAAGTGATTTGTGTTTTATTTTAATAATAATGTCACCACAAAGTTCAAACCTTCATTCAGAAGAAAAAATATTCTTCGAACAAATAATAATTTCGTTGTCCGTCCGTCTGCCTGTCTGTCTGTCCCCGCAACTTCATGTAACATCCGTAATTTCGTTCGAATTCACGGCTAAAAAAACTAAATAAAACCGCCAGAGAAGAGGCTTGAATCCCGGGCCAGCAAACCCGAAGGCGGTAACGAAAGCGATGTTGCTATCGCCGAGCCTACACTACCCGTCAAAAATAAGTACACATAGGACTTAGCAAGGACGCGAATCATTTCATGCTGCGCCCAATCGCCAGGGTTTAGAATAGTTCATTTAACTGTCGAGAGAGGAAAAAAAAAGTTCAAATGCTTAGATAAAAATCGTTATTACTATTTCATGGGTGTCGGCTATAAATAAGTAAATACATATTTTTAGGAACCGGCATGTAAAAGTACCGTCATTTTTGACGGGATTGAAAATAAAATTTAAAAAAATCATACCGTACTTATGGAATTAAATTTAATATGTTGAAGTATTTTTCCACATTGACATATTTCCCGTTCGCATTGATCGGTTAATAATGGAATTTCTGAGCGCACCGCAGACCACCACAATGGCGGATTGAAATGAAAGCCTCGAAGACAGCCGAAAGATGGTCACAGTATAACTTCGTCGGGTAAAAGCCTTTGTGATTCCTTTAATTGAGAAAGAGTTACGAGTTGAATCAGTAAGCGGAACAAAGAAAGGATGAGATTTTACATCAGTTTGTCTTTTGCAGATGGACAAGAAATCACATCTCGCACAAAAGATACAAATTTCAGTATTTTATTATTAATAAAAACAAATTAAGTCTATGGTAGTAATTAAATAAATATTTTTAATAAAACTCATAAAAATAGCTTCCTTCAATCCCTCACACATTTTATTATTCTTTCCATAATCTATTATAAATGACATAATATCCAATAACAGAATGTTAGCAAACTTAGTAAAAACCACTACCAGATTTACGGTCTACAAGTTTCGAGACGTACTCGTCTCTTCGTCAGGATCAACACTACACTATTATATTCACAATACTATACACCTCAACCATAGTATTGTTAAACTATCACCACTATTGATCACATGCCTGTTAATCTTGTCAGAGACAAGCATGCTTAAGCATGTGTTAATCTTGTCAGAGACAAGCATGCAAGAGTGCATGCGTGTTAATCTTGTCTCTGACAAGATTAACACGCATGTGATCAATAGTGGTGATAGTTTAACAATACTATGGTTGGGGTGTATGGTGTTGTGAATATAGTAGTGTAGTGTTGGTCTTGACGAAGAGACGGTACGTCTCGAAACCGGTAGACCGTAAATCTGGTAGTGGTTTTTACTAAGTTTACTAACATTCTGTTATTATGTCTAACCAAAGTTAATGCTTTAAATATTAATAATATAATATCCAATAGTTTAGAGACAAATTAAAATTATTCCTAATTAATAAATAATTATTATTTTCATTAATGTCTTCTGGTATGACATATAAAACACAAATAGCTTAGCTACGGTTAGGGGATGAGGAGAAGGATTTTTAAGAAAAATGCGCCATAGCCGAGTTGTGCAATACTAGGTAACCACAAAGCACTGGCTTCATGGCGTCATCTACTAACCGACTGCCGCGAACTCTTCGACGTTATTCCTGTACAGCTTTAAATTATGATATATTTCAATATAAAATATGAATATTTGTAAGAAATTTTAATATCCGATGAATGAAATAACAAAAAATAGGTTACATATATATATTTTGATAATGCGCAATTTAAACACTTATTGTTAAGAAGAAGAGAAAAATTATAAAATTCGAGTAATAATGCTGGAAGTGAAACAATAACATTTTGAAATTTTCAAATACAAGCTTCTGCAAACCAAGCAAACTAGACGAGTATTTTTTAAATAATATGAATATATTTTTTAACTACAAAAACTAAAAGAAACATCGTTTTTTAAATGTCTTCGTGTTTTAATAATAATATCATATTTGGAATAGGATGTATGGTCGTACAAAAAAATATGTATCATATTTTGATAATACGCCAAAGTAATATTTATATTGTGTGAATAAGAGAACAGACAAGAATATTTGATAGGATTGAATATGAAGAGAAAATGAAATGATTATAGACAGCATGCCACATTGCTCCGAGAACAGACGATGTATGAACGAATTCAGTCATTAAATATTCGAGGAGAATCAAGAGACCGACAGGCAACCCTAAAACCAGATCGAATGAGGAAATCATAAAAATATGTGGTAATAAGTACGTGGCAATGAATAACAACAGATAAACAAAAGTGAGACGCTTATAGAGGTCTTCATTCAGCAATGAGTAAAGCATAGCCGACACAAATAAGGATGATAATGATGATGATGATGATTTTTGAACGAATGGTGACGATACGCATATTAATAATTACCTACGTTCGGGGTCATCAGTGTAACACATGTGGTT
This sequence comes from Agrypnia vestita, assembly GCA_016648135.1. Lineage (NCBI taxonomy): Eukaryota > Metazoa > Arthropoda > Insecta > Trichoptera > Phryganeidae > Agrypnia > Agrypnia vestita. The sequence continues at coordinate 14,971 of JADDOH010003131.1, read as the reverse complement.
GTGTTTGGTAAATTGGCTATCGTCATATCAGACTTTAATTGGTCGCTTGCCGATGCCAGCATCGAACTCCTGGTTGGTCAGTTTGATCGATGCGAGCGACTCGAAACCACAGCGGACCTCGATTCACCATAACTTTAATAGTACTCGGTCTAGATATTTAATATGCAATAATTAATTAAAGCATTTAAACATTTTAGGAATTCCGTCAAAAATTATCTTTAAACCACTTGGCTTTGAGAACAAGTTCAATTCGTTACATCAACAGTTTGGTAAAGTTTTCAAAATATTTTGAAAACAAGGGAACGATCGAAATTTTTGCAAATCCGTCGAAAATAACAAAAAAAAAATAACACGAATAAATTGTCACAAAACTTTTTGAAAACATATTTTGTTCAACGTACTAAAATAATTAAAATTCCAACTTTTATTAAAATTGTTAAAATGTACCCCTCGAGTTTGTCGAGAAAACAGAGCACAGGTGAAGGTTTCGCGAGAAATTATCAAACTTGAATCTCGGTAATAAAATCGCAACGAGCTGACGCCATCTCTGGGCGAGGGGGAATAATAAATGCCGAGTCATTAATACAAGAAGAAAAAGTAAGAGAAAATTAAATTCAAGAGCTACTCTGGGCTACTCCTGCCGCTTCGAGTGACCGACATTTATTCAGACGGTCGCGGTACAAGGGATTTATTCCTTCAATTATTATTATTATACTTTTTAGTAACACACTTACAGAATATTACGTAAAAAATACATACAGAACAAAACTCATCTGAAGTGCAATGTAACATCCTAATTACAAGTGTGTTATCAATGCAATGCGCACATTTTCTGGGCATGTATCATCTTGAGGGACGCACGAGAGAATATGATTAAAGACTTAGTGGGAATAGATCATCGTTCTTCTCCTGTAATATAAATGTAAATAACGATCTCTTGAGCTGTGAAAGAAGAAAGAAAGAAAATAAAGAAAGAAGAAAGAAACCTCGGACTTTTCCAAGAGTTCATTAGAGTATGGGTCTCCCGCTGGGAGATGTTAGGAAGACCGACTCCCGGAGAGAGCTGAGAGAGTAATCTCTAAAGTCGCCTCTACACTACTAGCGAAGTCGGCCGAAGCGAAGCGAATACGATAGTGTAGAGGGGTACTTCGTGCTACTGCGCCTCGCCTCGGGTAACTTCCGAAAGTTGTCGGTATTTGGGCCGAGTCAAAGGAATCCGAAGTGACCCGAAGTTCGTGCGGAGTACTATTCTATGGGCAACTGAGTTCCTCGCAGTGTAGACACCTACTTTGGGTGACTTTGGACTGCGGCCGACTTTCCTAGTAGTGTAGAGGCGGCTTGAGACGCTCTCCTGTGGTTTGTTGTGACCTGGACAGAGTGAATTTCTACTGGTCCGTGGTCGCGGTAGCGGGACCAAAATATATCTGTGACGTCCTTTCTCTCCTTCAGGGAGTGGCTGTAAATACTATGGTCGCCTTTACTGCTTATCTGTCGGGCTATCGATTAGCACGTATACGCAGTACAAGATGTCAAGGTATTGTTTTTTTTGTATTTATATTGTTGATGATATGTACATTATTATTTTTATCGAATAAACTCGAAACCCAACAGATGCAGAAAGGGATGGAAAGTCGAAGTTAAACTTTGATCAATAATAAATAAACTCACGGGATAATTTGCTGAGAGTAATTGCTAAGGAAGTAAACACTTTCATAACAGTTCCGGGATAGGGTGGGTCTTCGCCCCTTTCTGCTTCTCTGTTTTAAAAAATGCAATGCGATCAATGTAAATGGGAACATGCCATGAGCAGCGATTAGGCATGTACAGTGCAAGGGGTGAAAAAGCCTACAAAATAAAATTGGTAAACAATTATTGATGAAAATATAAAGAATAAAACAAGTAAAAAAAAAATGAGGACATGCTTTTATATGCTTTTTTCATACATGCATAATCGATTTTTTTACCATCACCCAAATATTAAACACGTTTAAAGTTTAAAACAAATTTTCGAAAGAAATGTTCTCCAGCTGTATCTGCGGCTCTTACTTGTGAGTGACTTAATTATTAATTTTAATCGAAATAATGACCAAATCATGTCTAAAATGATTTAATGATGTAAAGTCATCCACTTTACGCACGGCGACGCTACAATTATGATTATGAGTTAATAGGTACCTACTTCAAAACGAATAAAATGAACGAAATCTAATACGATTTATTTTGTGCAATATGATTTATTTTTCAATGAACTATATTTGTATTGCACACACGTTAAGCTTTTGTCCCTACTATAGTTTAGAGAAGCTAAATACTTTTAATAATTTTATCGGAACAACAAAGAAAGAAACATGGAAGGGATGAATATTAAGGAACTAAATGTTATTAATTAGTATGTTTAAAAATCTGCGATTTTTTTGACGGTTTGAAAATATTTTTTGACGATATAAGGCGGTTACAATAAAATAGTAATCATCTATAAAGTGGAGAAATTTTTGTTTATGGCTATCGAAAGAACGAGTCCGACCTCCACCTCCGCGGGTAAAGGTCGTCCTCCTGATGACGTTGGATAAGTATCCAACGAAACGTCGAGATTCGCTTCTCGGTAATACATACGATGCGTATAAAATATCCGAAAGTACAGTTTAATATGTCTAACGACCGTAATAACAACCTTAAATCTTTAATAACGATTTGTTTCAATTACATGATTAGAAAATTCCGAGAATTTATTATTTTTAATGCCGATTAGAGTATTTGATTTATGTAGATAATATTCATAAGCCTTTGTACAGATTTTGAAAGCATTTACTTTTCAAAAGTTTCTTCTTGACATTTAAAGATATTATTCCCTGGAGACGTTCTCGCCTCAGATTGCAGCAAATAATCGGTTGATTTCTCTCGGGTTCCATCTTTAGGTGAGTGTTACAGATTCCCCATTGATTACCCCTGGCCCACCTGCTAATTATTTATGCCATTACTGTGATGAGATGCTGCCTCGAAGACAACTCGGAGCTATCGTTTGTTTTGGAGTTCGGATGCTCCGTAATCCCAAGAGATTCCCCGCCAGTCCGGGATATGAAATTCTTGTCAGTCGGTGGATATCTGTGAAGAATATATAAATCCTTTCAAGCTGGCATCTTAATACTTTAACATACAAAAGGAGCTTTTCATCTTCACAATGAAATTGTTACTCTATGCAACAATCTCAACGCGAAGTATGGAATACCAAGAGAGAAATATTTCTGAATAATGCTGGATGGTATAATATTTTCATAGATTCGCGGTGATGGTATTCTTATACTTGTTAACTCTTAAAAGACTGTTCTAAAAAATACCTTCGAGAACGGTGGTGTAATACAGTATTACATGAATAAAAATCAACATAGTTTTTAATATGTGGTAAATCACATATATTTTCGATACAGATATGACTTTTTAAAGGTTCCTTTATATAATTATGTAAGGTAAACATACATATTTGCATTATTCTAGTAAATTATCATAAAATCATGGCATATCGAATTTGCGTGCGCTTACGCTGACGTATCATTACCAACTAAATTCAACGACGCGGCGAATGCAGTCCGTCTGTGTCTAACACGTGTTACGCGACTCTACCATGCTCTTTCGATATTGTTTTCTCTTTCACCGAAACCCAAGCAACCGCCATCTCTGTCCTACATGAAATGTGTGGTTTTATCGTGTTCTTTCTTGCTCAATTTAACTGCGACGTGCAATATTCTGATCTCTTTTACAAACTGGCCAAAAATGCGAGAGTAACGAATAAATATTTTTTAATTAAAGAATCCGTACATTCGTAAGAGTTTAATTTAGTCATTTTGGTGTGAAAATGTCTATTCGATGATTACAAAAATTGTGACGTTTTAGTTTTCGTAAATTAGGTAGATATTTCATATTTTCTATGACATGTAGACCTACGTTACACCACCGACACACAGGAGTTCAATAATTAAATTTTATTTACACTCGCATGTATTGACACGTTACAGTTCCTGCTCATCCGATAATTGGAAGTCCGTGAATATTTAGCTTTGGCACCATTTTTTTTCCTCGGTCAGTTGTCGGCCCTGCGTGAAAAATGGATTTCGCGGGAAATGGCGGTGACAGGTGGGACGTTTGGTCCGGCGTCATATTAAAATGTGGTAAGATAGTTTGTCGCCGCAGAAGGGAAGCTTGATTAATAATACAATAAATATTATTCAAGTAGTCTTGTTAGATGTCAGATTATATCGTGAAATGTATCTTTTCTAAGGACGTACATTCCTTTACTTGCATAAATCGTAATTGACTCCAGAATACTGTAGCGGACAGTGAATTTTTTGCAATAGGAGCAAAATGATTTTATTTTCACCACTGATTTGTTTAAAATACCAACATGTTTTGAGGCCAATGGTTCCTTTATCAGGATCCAACGTACACTAAAAATTAAAATAAAAAAATCAAATTATAGACAATAACAAAATAAAAATGTAAATATGCAGAGGAATAAATTATTAAGTACTAAACAATTTAAAAAATGACACTATTTTTAAAAGGACCTGGTCATTTACAATATTCAATTTACTTTAAATTTCCTAATTCCAAAATTTGTTATTTATTCAGCTGTAATCCTGTATAATTTGTATGTATAATGTGTACACCCTAATTAACGTCAAAAGAATTATCAATTTCTAAAAGTTGATTAGAAAATTCGGAATAATTATTGCTACTTAAACACATTAAGTGTTCTGTATTTTCAACTTGGACTAATTTCGATACCAGACGCATATGCATCGTCTTCAGAATGGATGCACGACTCAGACATGACGAAGATATGTATCTTGTGATGGTTGTATGGAAATGAAAAAAATCCATGCCGTTTATACGAAGGATGCTTGCTAGTATTCTTAAATAAACTACATAACTATCTAACCAACATGCCATTTTACAGAGGTAGGTAGAGAGGATAGAATTCCACACTCGTATGTTATGGCAAAACAATACACCTTCTCATACGCACTTTTCGATTGTTAAAGCTTCTAACCAGGCCAGGTTAGAAGGCCATTCGCCAGTATTTGATTAATCTGGTCATGCCAAGTCTTCTCTATTCCTTCAAGAATTGCTTCATAAATTTTCTTTACCATCCTTTCCTCACTCATCCACATGGGCAAACCATCTCAGCAAACCATTTCTATATTCTAAGTAGTGTAATTTTTAAGATTTGTGGTGTAATTTTTTAAAATTAATAATAATAATTCTGTTGCACAAAATACGTATTTTATTTTGGTAGTGTGATTATTTTGGATATTTGAAATAGCAGCATGACTTTTTTATTACGTTAACCGTTAAGCCACCCTATTATTATTACTGCGGGGCGAAACCACGTGGCCACTCTGCTCGGAGTAATCGGATGAAGACGAAGAAACATTTCACGACGAAAAAGTTAATTTCATTAGAAGCGGAGATTAAATTTGCATAGAAAAATACCTGACTTTATCAAACAGCGAATTGAATACTAATTTTGCGCAGCGTTGAGCGCATTATCATGTTTAAACAACGAAGAGGATGTAATGTAGGTATTTATAAAAGGACTGATGAAAAAATAAGAAACCGATTGAAAGAGACCGCAATTTTTGCAAAGATATATAAAAACAATTGAGTGTTTTAATTGGGGAGTTTTTAAAGTTAAACAACCCTTATCCGATTGAGAGAGACATGTTGTCGAAAAAAGTTAAGCATTTCAGATACGGGGAATATATTATACACGAGGATATAATATTATTCCAGGCTGTCAAGCAAAAACTTCGAAGGAGCTTTCTTTATGCAATTTTGAACAGAAAATATTCTTAACACTTTGGGTGAAACATAGACAGTTATGGAAATAAGCGACAAGTTTGCTTTTGATTTCAATATTTTTGACTTATCTTTTCAGTTTCAGAGCCGATAAATCGGCGTTTATTAGCTAAATATCTTTTATAACATTTTATAAACGTAATTAATGGTAAGAATATTTGCAGAGTTTAAGAATAAGATAGCAATAAATACAATATGCAATTTTTTGTATGCAGGCCTTAATCGTTACCTAACTCGCTAGATACATAAAAATACCTGTTCTGAGGTAAATAGCCATCCCATTCATTGAGACTCCATTTAAATATCTAATTTCATGGTTACGTTATAAGAAGAATAAAAAGAAAAGTAAAGTAAATTAGAGTAAAAAATATATACATATATGAACAAAAAAAGGTAATTAAGTAAATTCATGCCAATGTATATAGTATAAGAACAAAAATATTTTGTAAAACCTAAGACTATATCTATCACGATATTGTAATTGTGCTATAAAATGTACGTTTATTAATTCAAAAACAAAGAATTTATATACGTTGCCTTATTTTCATAAAATAACTATTAGCAAAACCTAGAGATAATGTGAACAAAACAATAAATAGCTGGCGAAATTATATTTTGAATAGTTGCGAATGTGAAGAATACGTACATAGACGTTTTATTAACAGTAAATAATATTACCTACCCGTGTATATAAAATCATGTTTCCGTAATTATTAAGTCTATAATAAGCTTACAATTTCACAACGTTTTTCAGTCTTCAACGAGTAAATATTGAAAACAACGAATGTAATGGAAAAAGTACTTTGACAAGAAAATAAACAAACTTGGGCGATAAATACCTAACAATATTATAATTTACAATGTACTTATTCGAAAACACGAGCGGGATATTCAAATATAAACAGTCCCTGTATTAAATATTTAATTAATTCTTCGCGAAAATAAATCAAGGAAAACAAGGCAAGAAAATGAATTATTTTGCAAAATGCTAATAGCTAGTCTTTTCCACGCGGATATTGAGTTTAGTTTCATAAGAAAAGCGACTTGCATTATAAAGCAACCCGAGAACTACGAACATTATTATGCGGAAATAAAATAATTTATTGAAAGAGCAACGGTATTTTGCTGAAATGTTTTGAATGTTTCAGAAATATTGTTTAATATTTCAGTTCATTGCGAATAATTATCCAGAGATAAAAATTCTAATGTACACATCGCTCTTGAGACAATTTTTTTAAGGAAAATGACTCAATATATAATAAGTTGTTCGTTTTTTTTTCAACAAGAGGTGACTCTATTGACCTTTTCACGGCTTAGTTCACACATAAGAAGTATCGTCGTTAAATACTTCGACAGCTGAAATAGCAAGGCTTGTGTGTGAAAATTTTTGTCTGATTCTGTGAAAAGGTTTTTGTTTGGTTCCCCATCAAATATGTAGAGTCAAAAGCGGCATAAGTGGCATATTTTACTTTTTTACTATAAAAAGGTAAAAAAAAAATTCGATGTGTATTGACAGACTGCCAGTGCCAAAACTAGTTTGCGAAATTCCGTTCTGACAATTTGATGTTAAATATGCATCACGTTCTGGAAGCACAACACTGAAAGCTGATGAAGACAAAATAAAAGCATTGATTGACGCAAACCGCCGAATCTGAGAGGTTTAATTTATCGAATTCGACTGTTCATGATCACGTTAAACGCCATGGTTTAGTTTCAAAACTCGACACACGGGTTCCACACGTTCTTACAGAGAGAAATTTATTGCGTCGCCTTGACGTCGGTGATTTTCTTCTGAAACGTCAAGAAAATGATCAATTTTTGAAGCGAATCATCACTGGGGACGAGAAATGGGTTGTTTACAACAATATTAAATGCAAAAGATCGTGGAGTAAAAAATATGAACCAACTCAAAGCACTTTGAAAGCTAAAATTCATAAAAAAAGTGATGCTGTCTGTTTGATGGGCTTTCAAGGAAATAGAACAGGATAGAATTGATCAATAGAAAAGGCATAATGTTCTACTAATATAGTGAGAGACCTCATACAAGTTTAGTAATTCGTCAAAAGCTTTTACAGCTCAGATGGGATATATTACCACACCCACCTTATTCTCCATATTTGGCACCTTCTGAATACTTGTTCCGGACTCTAAAAAAATTTTAAACAGTTAAACCTTTACTTCAGGCGAGGACGTTAAAAATGTCTTAAATCAGTTTTTTGCCAGCAAAAATCGGACATTTTACTAGCGTGGAATCATGCTATTGCCAAAAAGATGGAAAAAGGTATTGCACTAAAATGGTAAATAAATAATCGAATAAAAATTTTATACACTATAAAAAAATCGTCTTTCACTTTAACCAATAAAAACGAAATAGCTTTCCGAAAAACCCAATATATAATACATACACGTTTTTACACAGTTGTCAACACATGCTTTGGCAAAATTACGAATTATTTTTTACAAGTTACTAAAATACGAATTAACTCAAATTAATAGGCGTTTCCTAATTTTATCCTGTTGTTTTTTTAATAGCATCGAATAATGTATATACCGCAATTTTTGTAATAATCCCAAACGCGTTTGAATATCATATTCTTTGCAACATTCATTCCTAGAGATTTAAAGTGCTCAACTGATTCAAATGCTTCTTCTGTGTGAAATTTTGTGGGATATTTTGTCGTGTATATCTTGATCTCTCTGACCGACGTTTCAGATCACATTGCAGAGATCATCATCAGGGCTGATGTAAGCTAGATTCGAATGATCAGTCTCGTTGGGTAACGGTAATGGCCTCTCTTCATTCTCATGTATTGTGTTTCAGTAGGGCTGAATGAGGTTGAATTGTATGTAAGATAGTTTGTATATTCTTACTTAATAATCCAATGACATATTACTTTATAAATTGAAATAAATGTAGTATTATACATGAGAGGATTACAAGCAAAAGCGTGACTATTCAACAGACAAAATTAAAATAAAGATTTTTATTACTGATTTAAAACCCAAAGCTTAGGAGATTTTGAAATGAATGTGCTTTTGATAAATGCTTCTAAAACACACACAACTGCTTTCAAAATCAGTTAAATATTTTCCAGATAATCATATTCAAATACGTCGCATTGTAATCTCATTTTATGTAAAATGTCGCGTTTACTTCTAAGGTAATTAATAAGGTAATTATCATCAAACAGCGCATATTGAAAATAGACCAGTTTCCCATTGTTTGGAGTGAACAACAACAATAAGCGAACCATGAAAAGACGTGAATAAAAAGTACCTACGTGTGGAATATTCTAGTACCAACAGCAAATAACAGTATAGTATTCTAGTTAACTTTGTGTCATTTGATTCACACCACCGCGAATAAAAATTCAAAATATCCAAATATAAAATAATTTCGTTCTGTTTGTCTGTTGGTCCGTAGCTTTCTGGAATCACGCTGGAACTACAACATAAGATAATTATAGTATAATACGCACGGTTCAAGTTCGGTAGTAATAATCAGCGCGCGGTTCAGGTAACACGCAAGGGTCGCCACACCAAATTACACGGTCTTGACATACATGTTATTATTTTATTTCATGTGGGTATAAAAGCAAGGGGAGCAATATCCAAAAAAAATGTTTTGAATGCATTCACCGCGGATGAATAATTTAAAATGTACTGAATTCTAGATTTTATGTATCAATCCCTTCCAAAATCATGTTTCTCATAAATTTATAGGATATGTTTCACATAAAATTTCGAATTCAGTACAATTCATTCAATTTTTTTGATATCCACGTAGGTATACAATTCTATATTAGAGCGAATAAAGTCAATTACATCTATTCGTGAATTTTCAGTTTCAAAATCCTGCAATCATACATATTTCGATAAATCATATTGAAATATTCCGTCAGACAAATGTTCAATTGTTTTTTTTTTCAAAATAAATGTTTATGCACAATAAAACTCGTGCTTCAATGTACTCGCCCGGTGCTTTAGATTCCACGTTCCGGTTTAATATTCAAATAAATTTTGGCTTTTTTAACCCTACCTCACCCCCGCCCCCAGAGCCCCCGACTGTGGTGCCCATACGAACCCGCTATGGTTCTATATATTACGTCGGGTCGCTATAAAGTTGCGAAAAGATGGATTATCCTTGCACCGTTGCTGCCACCGGATTGTAACGAAATGGAAAAAAAAAAACACTTCTTGATTGACGACCTCTGGGTAGCAGAGGCGCGTTCGCCAACCGCGGGGCTATTAAATGGGTCGTTCAATGCTTCACGTATGACTACGTCGTATATTAGCAATCCCTGCAGAATTAATTTTACACGCCGCGCACAAATAGGGCGATAGCAACCCTCCAAATACTTTGCAAGAAAAAAAGGTTTATTTAAAAGGTTGTGCTGTATCAGTTTTTCCCGTTAAGATTTAATGCCTTTAATATATATCGACCCAATGTTTTCATCGATATTTATTTTAGACGTTAAACTTCCACATATGATATGATTTTAAACGCAAAAATGTTTATATCTAAGTCTTTACTTAAGTTCATTTAAAAATACAGTAATACCCCGACTTACGCGAACTCTAGAGTTACGCCGATCGATTGATGACATTGATTACTTCAGTGATACATTGCTATGTTTAGTGTTTCTCTTACTGTGATATGCATTGGATGTGTTTGCGTTGCATTGCTCGACTGCACTATAATGATTCAACGACCGATCAAAGTTAAGATTGATTTGCTATACGTTTCCTAAACCTACATTATATGTTGACCCTTTTTTAAACGCTCATCAGGTTTTAAAATGGTGTATAAAACAGTATGCACCATGTGCGGTATTTTATTTTTCATGATTTCAACTCGACCTTTTCAAAATTCGACTTCAAATTTGGCTAACGTGGAAAAAGGGTCTGTATTTATCTATATTCATCTGGTAATCAAATATGACGGATGCCGACATTTCGACGATTTCACTGGGATTGCTTAACAACATGAATAAACAAAGAAAACGTAAAATTAATCAATTAGTGTATATTATAGATATCTCACAGAGACGAAACTGTATTAATTATGGGAAAGTAGGTATAGAAGTCATTTGGGTGTAACAGGACTTATGACCTGTCTTTTTATGGTTGGCTTAAGTGATCACTTTACACAATTGTAACATTCGCCATTTCCAGTTACAGTTTCGTCTCTGTGAGATATCTATAATATACACTAATTGATTAATAATGTCTCTGTGACATAAATCCAGCACTGATCTGAAAGATTTGAACAAACTCAAAATATTCTGAATCGTAAAATTAATGTCCATAAGTAGCAAGTGAAAATATGAAATTCTGGTTATTTATTTCACTAAGCGTTTTTTATCTCTTCTGTAAAATTTTGATTTTATAGGAACGCCTTCAAATATCACCATGGTTAATTCGAAGCGATCTCTTCATAATCAGTTATATTTAAATTTATTTACTGAGTAATAAATTTTTATTTATTTAATACACTTAATGGATTTTAGATACAATACAGGTAAGATATTGCAATATTAAGCAATAACACAAGCTACACTAGGTATTAGTAGTATTATTTATAGGTATTATTATTATGTATTACACAAGAACACTTCTTAAACCTCTTCAAACAATTGACACCAAGACCATGAAAGTCAGCACATAAAAATAACCGAGATGTTGGTAGTTAGTTACCTAGAATATGATTAGAAGAACATCCTACAAACTTGATATTTTATCTCTATTTCTTTAATTTTAAATAGGCATCCTCTTTTTTATCTTTCAAAATATTTTCGATTTAAATAAGATTTATATTTTATAAAATTATGTGTAATTATTCCTTATAGAAAATTGTTAAACGTGCAAGTCCAGACATTGCTAAGCAGAGAAAAAAATTGGAGAATTTTCTATATACACTAAAGACAAGTTCCGCGAATATATGATAAAAGAATGTCAGTGTCAAAGTTTGAAAATATTACAGAAAATTGAATCTCGTCTCAAACTTACTAGTACAAACTGTCACATTAAATAATTTCCACTGAAAAATTAATAGTGACCTTAAGAAAAGTTAAATTAAAACTCATATTGATCAGTGGCATACAAGTAAGCATGTATTATTTTTTAATTGATTTTCATGAAATGAATGAATGAAATGAAACAATTTTCTTGATTTATATTTTATTAAAACAGCTATTAAATTAAGAGTCAGCGACCGCCTTTCTTACGTTACAGTATCTTCTTCTTTTTCTTCTTCTTCTACCCCTTATCCTACTGGGTCGGGGTCCTTGCAACGTATAAAAGGTTCCAACATTCATTATAACAAGGTTATAGTATCAAACCTGAAATATTTTCTGTAAATGTACACCGTAGTAGACAAGCATATTATGACATTTGGGTTCGGGGGATTTCGGCAGACAACAGGTAATACTGGTACAAAAAATGTGCAAGTAAAACGTAAAAATAAAAACTTGATTTTTAAATATGTTAAACGGGACAGTACTATACACTGATATTAATGATTGCCAGACGTTTTTCGCGTCATTTCTCCCGCCATATGCATTAATGTTCTATTAATAATCATATGATTTACTTTACAGTAACAAGTCTGAATTTCATATATTTAATTCTGTCCACTATTTAATAATATTACCTGATACCACATATTTTAACGATTTTCTTACACTTTTTTTTGCACCTGTATTAACTGTTATCTGCCAAAATCCCCCGAAGTTAAATGTCATAATATTCAAATATTTTTCCGACTATAGTGTACGTCTACAGAAAATATTTCAGGTTTGATATATGTTTCTACGTGAACGCTGCCGCCCGCCCCGCCAAACGCAATAGAGGGTGCGCTCAAGCCTTAAAATTACGCAAAGGGATTGTGACGTGAAAGAATTTTGACGTGGCGTACATTATCCGCATTCAGAATCGTAATCTATCCAGCTGAAACTTCGGCGGGCCAGCATAAATACTATTACTGCAGTACACGCGACTCCGTAAATGCATTTATGAGTAGACGGGCTGCCTCAGGGGGAACGCGTCAGGGAATACTTTGAATCTGTTTCATTTGATAAATGCATGCACCGACAGTTTTGTCGATTTGTGTATTCATGGAAAGTTTTGAATCAGTGTGCCATCCAACAACTTAACTGCTGATTCAGCGTTATCGAGCATTCCTGGATTATATGCTGCTGTTGCTCATTGGGACAGTTGGTAAATATGTACTATTAAAAATATATATATTGTGAAACTCACAGATATTCGTATGACCATGATTCAGGGTTATTTGAAAAATACTAATAACGTCGCAGGACTATATTCCTATTTTAATTATTAGTCGAAAATGTTCAAGCAAACATGACCTAATAATATCAATAATTATGGAGAAATACGATATTTAAGTTAGCATTTTTTTTCACTATTTCTGAATTATTTTTTGTAAAACATTACAGTATCATAACAGTAAACTATATCGAATATGAAAAATTCATTCGCTTTAATACAAGTCAAATAAAATAGTAAAAATCTTCCAATTCTTTTTTTTCGGGGTTTTTATCATTGTATTTAACTTGTATCGAAATAAATGAATTTTTCGTAATCAATATTAGTTACTGTAACGATAATACAACGTTTTGCGGAAAATGAGTCAGAAATATTGAAAAAAATGCAAACTTTGATATTGCATAACTCTGTAACTATTGATATTAGGTCATGGTTGCTAGAACATTTTCGACTCATAATCAAGGCAGGAATATAATCCTGCGAGGTTATTAATGTTTTCCAAATAACCTTGTGATTAGCACTGTCATAAGATTGGGAAATAATATGAGCTCCGGTGATGGTAAAATAATATTAGGTCCTTACATATGAAATTGACGTTTTGCCGTACTGGCAAATTTGATCTCAAATATCTTCTCTTTGGTTAGGAATTCCAAATCCAAATTTATACAGCTATTTACTCATGTATTTGTGTTTTGAAAATTATAATTCATTTGTTTTTTCCTCAATTGTTTTTTTCTTTGCGTCACTCAGTTTACAAAATGAAAAACTTGAAATATCGCGTTATTTACGAGTACGAGTTCCACCGTGGCACCAGTGCTGCAGAAACGGCTCGAAGGATTAATGGTGTGTATGGCGACGGTGCCGCAAAAGAAAACACAGTGCGTTTTTGGTTCCAACGTTTTCGTTCTTGAAATTTCGACCTGTAGAACAAGCCCCGTGGACGGCCGGAGACCAAAGTTGATAATGAAGCATTGAAGGCTATTGTGGAAGCGGATCCATCGCAAACCACATCCGAGTTAGCTGCAGGCTGCGGTGTTAGTGATAAAACTGTTTTAATCCACTTGAAGCAAATTGGTAAGGTGAAAAAGCTTGAAAGGTGGGTTACCTCACGAATTGAGTGAAGCAAATCAACAAACGCGCGTTGACTGCTGCGTTGCATTACTCAACCGGACAATAATGAAGGGATTTTAAATCGAATCATTACCTGTGATGAAAAGTGGATCCTGTACGATAATCGGAAGCGCTCATCGCAATGGCTGAACCCTGCCGAACCAGCCAAACCATGCCCCAAGCGAAAATTGACTCCAAAAAAAGTTACTTGTGAGCGTTTGGTGGACTAGTGCTGGTGTCGTTCACTACAGCTTTCTTAAATCTGGCCAGACGATTACGGCAGATGTCTATTGTCAGCAACTGCAAACATGATGGAAAAGCTAGCTGCTAAACAACCGAGGCTGGTTAATCGCTCTAGGCCACTGCTGCTTCATGATAACGCTAGACTACACACTGCACAACAGACGGCTACCAAATTAGAGGAGATTCAATTGGAATGTCTAAGACATCCACCGTACTCTCCGGACCTTGCCCCAACAGATTACCATTTTTTTCGAAATTTGGATAACTTCTTGCAAAGGAAAAAATTCAACTCCGATGGGGCAGTCCAAACCGCCTTGAAAGATTTTATTGATTCCCGTCCGAATGGTTTTTTTAGTAAAGGGATCGATGAACTACCTATGAGATGGCAAAAGTGCATAGATAGCAATGGTACATACTTTGATTAAATAAATATATTTTAATAAAAAAAAATCGGCTTTATGTTACTCCCATACTAAAC